>ML816952.1:18370-31880 GCA_009831015.1 Picea engelmannii
ATAACTTGTCCAATGTTTCTGACCGAGAAGAGATTTGTTAGGGCATCGTACATCTTCTTCGATGAGTCAAGATGGGAGATGTAGGGTATCAAGTGGTCTTTTATAGAATCCACTATGATACTCATGGCATTGATGTCAACATCCTTGAACTTCTACATAGCTGCAACGTTCTACGGTTCCTTCTCTTCTCCTTCTTCAAACTCTAGCTTCACGATCTTTCCTTTCACGATATCCAGCACTTTATTCTTGGCAAAGATGAGGTCAATCTTTGTCTTCCACGCTCTGAAGTTAGAGGCTCCATCTAACTTGTTTTCAGACTTCATAGAGTTCGTCATGGCTGCTTGACTTGGTCAAACCCTAGATTTGACCAGAAATCCAAACTTCACGTCTTGCCCTGCTGAGAGTATCAGGAGATGCACTAGGCTAGAGCGCACTGATCTATCCGGAGATTAGGTCAATCCATTCACTTAAGATGCCTCAACAAGAGGCTTAGGGTTTCTGCAACTACTCCTGCTAGTAACCCTAGCGGCAGTGTCCTGGAAGCTGCTTCTGCTAGTAACCCTAGCGGCAGTTCCTCAGCGAGCTCAATATCCTAGCAGCTATGTTTCCTTCCAGCGTTTAGACTGAATGAAGGAGGCGTGGGCCCATAACCTGTTAAAATATAGAAGATGGTGTGCTCGTTTTACCATTGACGATACCCTCGTCACCCAACCATAGGCCGAAGCCACCCTCTGAGCACCTTAACCTTGACTGAGAATTTCTCCGAAAGAAAACCCTAGGCTAGATAGCCAAACAAAGGGTAGCGCACCTTTCCCCAAGGATAGCGCATCACAAAAAGCTGATCGGATAGTCCAAACCCTAGCCAAGAGATAGTCCAAGCCAATACTAAAACTGCTAGCTACAGTAGCTGCACCTGCAGCTCTCCTCCACACGTACGCACCACTTGCTGTCTGCAATTCTGAGATGCTATCAAATGAGAACTGGCGCCCTGTATTTATACTGGTTCTGCCAGATTTGTTGGGGCCGACTTCTCCTTCTGGATATGTGTCTGTTCAATATATTATTATTATTTATGGCCGACTTCTTCTCTTGGAGGCTAATAACCTAATATAAATTATCTTCTTGAGCCGACAAGACTTCTAGGGTTATTAATCAACTCATTAGGGTTTTCTCTTGCTTTCCGAAGTCTTCTATTCTCGTCAAGTTCACACATGGAGGTAAATACCTCTTGCAGCTACCATAATATTAACAGTCTTTTCATTAATATGAAAATCTAATTACAATATGTGCAAGTTGGACTCCAGTAGAGTCTCAACACTCTCAAGCTCTCTCAAAGAACTATTCTACCTCCTATTTTTGAGTTTCCAAGCTCTCAGGCTCTTCTCTCTCAAAATCCTCTTCCTAACTCTCGTCTCTTAGAATCCCCTTCTTCCAAGAGGGCTCCTCAAGTTTATCCTCTCTATCACCTTAGTGCCATCTGTTGATATTATGGTAGCTGCGGGAGGTATCTACCTCCACGTGTAAACATGATGAGAATAGAATATTCCAAGAAGCAAGAAGAAACCCTAATGAGTTGGCTAATAACCCTAGAAGACAAGTCAACTCAAGAGGATAACTTGTATTAGGTTATTAGCCACCAAGAGAAGAAGTCGGCTAGAAAAAATATTATATACTAAAGAATTAGTACCCAGAATGAGAAGTCGGCCCTGACAATCTGCCAGATTTAGTATAAATACAGGAGGCCAGTCTTCATTCTGGCCAGCATTCTCAGAACTGCAGAGCACACTTGTGCGCACTGCAGTTGGGCAGTTTTGTGTGCAAGTCTGGAGGAGAGTTGTTGTCGCAGCTACTGCAACTAGCAGATTTTGTTATAGCTTGGACTATCTCTTGGTTATGGTTTGGACTATCTGATCAGCTCTTGTTTGGTGCGCTATCCTTGGAGGAAGATGCGCTACCTTTTGTTTGGCTATCTAGCCTAGGGTTTGCTTCCGGAATGATTCTCTGTCAAGGTTAAGGTGCTCGGAGGGTGGCTTCGGCCTATGGTTGGGTGACAAAAGTGATATTGTCTATGGTAAAACGAGCACATCCATCATATTCTAACAGGTTATGGGCCCACACCCCCTTCATTCAGTCTAACCGTTGGAAGGGAGCATAGCCATAAGGATATTAAGCTCGTTGAAGAACTGTCGCTAAGATTTCCAACAGGAGCAGTCACAAAAGCATTGTCGCTAGGGTTACTAGCAGTTGCAGAAACCATAATCCTCTCGTTGAGGAACCTTAAGTGAAGGGATTGACCTAGTATTCGAATAGACCAGTGTGCCTCAACCTAGCGCATATCCTGGTACTCTCAGCAAACCAAGACGTCAAGTTTGAGTTTTTGGTCAATTCTAGGGTTGACCAAGTCAAAGCAGCCATGACTTATGAAATCAGAAAACAAGTTAGATCAAGCTTCTAACTTCAGAGCATGGAAGACAAGGATTGATCTCATCCTTGCCAAGAATAAAGTGTTGGATATCGTGAAAGGAAAGATCGTGGAACCAAGTTTTGAAGAAGGAAAAGAGAAGGAACCACAGAACGTTGCAGTTATGGAGAAGTTCAAAGATGGTGACATCAATCCCATGAGTATCATAGTGGACTCTATAACACACCACTTGATACCCTACATCTCCCATCTTGACTCATCGAAGAAGATGTACGATGCCCTAACAAACCTCTTCTCAGTCAGAAACATTGGACAAGTAACGAGTTTGAAGAATGAGCTCTGTGATATGAAGATGAATGATGATGACAACATAACATCATACTTTGTGAGAATCTCTCAGTTAAGAGATCAACTACAAGCTATTGAAGAGATCATTTCAGAGAAGGAATTGGTAAACATAGTACTCGATGGTCTTTTCCAAGACATGGGATGCATTTGCCGCAAGCTGAAGAAAGCAAACCCTCAAGGAAGACCAAGTAGGATAAAATAGACTTCTTCTTCTAAAGACAAGGTAACAATATTCTTCATAGTTCTTGTACATACCTTGTTTGCATAGTCTCTGTACATATTTTGTATATCTATTTCTTAGAAGATAATATGTTCCAAGAGAAACTATACCTATGGAAGAACAAGATAAGGCATGTTGTCATTATGACTACAAGACAAGACAATACACATGAAAGGATGAAGTACATCAAACAATTCATGTGGAAGTTATTACATAAGTAACAGCTGCAAGATAAGATGAAATCAGAATCAATCTTAAAGAAACCTAGAAGAAGTAAAGACAAAAAGAAGTCAACAATCAAGAGGAAATTGGAGAAAGATTTATGACACTTCGCAGTAAGGATACAGACGAAAGCGTGGACTTTGTTAGATGGAGGGAGCCAATTATATATTCCAAACGAAGAGCATGCATTCATACATAAAGCAAGGATTAGGAGGGAGCTAATCATATGATCCATTGAAGATGATGAAGTATATATCCATGGTAGCAGCCATGAAAAGCAGTACGTGTTCAGTTTTACTTGAGAAGAAGCCTTCTTCGAAAAGAAGACTTAAAGTATCTCTGGTTGTCCATCCACATCCATGATCCTATGATGAAAGGAAGAAGTTGGAATCTTCAAAGCATGAAATCTATAGAAAACTCCATGGACCCAAGAACTAAAGAAAAACATGAGGAAGAACATGAAGATTCCAAGAAAGAAAGAAAAACTAGAACAACCAGTCATTGTATCAAGAATCACAAGATTACCAGCCTGATGAAAAGTGTGATGTTGAACAGTGTATGAAAGACTTATGAATGTAAGCATTGCGAGATCCAAAACTAGAGGTTCTCCCAAATGGAGGGAGAAGACTATGATGATTGCTTGTTCCAATAAACCAGACATACCTCTACATGAGCCATTATATCGTCCGCAATATCCATGCGTTTGAGTTTACATCAGATGAATGCAAAGACTATTCTCCAGAACAATTGAACAAAGAGCGTATGAAGAGCAACCTCAAGGCTTTGAGGTATACCAGAAAGAGACCCTTGTATGCAGATGGAAGAAGACAACTTGGTGGAGAACCTCCAATGCATAGCAGAAGCGTGGTGAATACTTTCTATAACAAAGATATTGTATCAGAATTGTTACTTAGAAGCTCAGGATGATGGATTGCTAAATCCATGACAAACTCTCATGATGGCAAAAGAAGTACCACTTGGATATGCTCCAGTTTGACTCTCGCCACAATGTTATGAGCTAGGAGGAAACAAAGAGGAATCCAACAATGATATACTTTATTGATCAGATCTATATGAAGCCTTCAGAGAAAACCAGTGTTCCAAAAAGACTGAAGTACATTTGAGATCAAGCATTACATTCTCCATGATGAAGTCCAAAAAGGAGAAAGTGGTTCTCCAATATACATCTCCACAGATGAGCAAATAAGCAAACATTTTGGTAAAGCTTCTGTCCAAGATGAAAGAGTTTGCGTACTCAAGCTAGAGCTCGTGGAGATGACTTCCTTATTGAAAAAGGAAGAGATGACTCCCAGGTTGGGAGGGAGCACTATTGTGTTATTGGCTTATGGATAGTCATTTTTCAGTTCGAAAAATGGTCCAGGATGAGCAGTTCCTTTCCAGTTCGGAAAGTGGTTTGAGATTTCTAACAGAAAAGCATTTTCCAGTTCAAAAAATGGTCCAGATCGAACGATCATTTTCATAATGAAAATGGTTCGATGGATTGTCGATGTACCATAGACATCGATTTCTCATTGTGGTTAACATGGGGAATGGTCTAGGGCAGTCTCTCTTCTTGAGGGTTACTCAAGAAGACTGGCCCGCCTCGCCGGACAGTCATTCTTTTGAAGCTCACAGTTGTGAGCAGTTTCGAAGAATGGTCCGTTTTGGAGGTTGGTGCAGGACAGTCATTTCCTTAGGAAATGGTCCGGACAGTCATTCCTTAGGGCAGATTGATTCTCTCCAGGTTGCACTTTGTTTAGTGCTGGAGGAATGGCCCAGGGTGGGGAATGGTCCAGGTTCAACACTCAGGGACAGGCATTCCCTAGGGCAGACTCATTCTCTCCAGGTATCACTTTGTTTAGTGTCGAAGGAATGGCCCCGGGTGGGGAATGGTCCAGGCTCAGAAATCAAGACAGTCATTCTTTCTTGCTTGAGAAGAATAGTCCAGATAGCTCATCATTGACGTTTGACCTTCTAAGGGCAGATGCTCTTCCAGATCTCACAGGTGTGAGTGGAAGAATGGCCCAGATGATTCAGTTTATATCATAACAATGTTTTCTGTGCAGGTTGATATCAGATGATTGTTATGGAGACTATATGTCTCTAGACAGTAGATGTATGCTACTGTGGTGGATTGTGTTCCACTGATTGTGACTACACGTCACTGATCAAGTATCTGTGTGTTACTTGGTGTGGTAGTGTACCATTGAATTGTAGTTGAGTACTACTATGGATAGACATAGTTGTGTTCGATTGAATGATATTGTTTCGATTGCCTTGAAGACTATCAACAATGTTGGAAATGATTATCAACTAGATGGATGATCAATGAACAGAGATGTCCCAGACGAAAAATGGTCCAAGACATTTATTCTTCTAGGACATATGTCCGGATTAGAAGAATGGTTCTTGTGGCACTCTATGGAGTGAGTCACTTATCCAGCATCATGTTTGATTACTCAGATAGAGTATGGTTTCGAGAGATGATGCAATTGATCACATCGATAGTGATGGTGCTCATGATCTAATCATGAGATAGTCTATAAGACTATGTTGATGCTACCGGGTGAATGGTATGTTTGTGCTCAAGTTCATTACCTTCAATACCTCCCTAGCTAGGAAGGAATGTTGATATTATGGTAGCTGCGAGAGGTATTTACCTCCACGTGTAAACCTAAGGAGAATAGAATATTCCGAGAAGCAAGAAGAAACCCTAATGAGTTGGCTAATAACCCTAGAAGACAAGTCGGCTCAAGAGGATAACTTGTATTAGGTTATTAGCCTCCAAGAGAAGAAATCGGCTAGAAGAAATATTATATACTAAAGAATTAGTACCTAGAATGAGAAGTCGGCCTTGGCAGTCTGCCAGATTTAGTATCAATACAAGAGGCCAGTCTTCCTTCTGGCCAGCATTCTCAGAACTGCAGAGCACACTTCTACGCACTGCAGTTGGGCAGTTTTGTGCGCAAGTCTAGAGGAGAGTTGTTGTTGCAGCTGTTGCAGCTAGCAGATTTCGTTATAGCTTGGACTATCTCTTGGTTATGGTTTGGACTATCTAATCAGCTCTTGTTTGGTGCGCTATCCTTGGAGGAAGATGCACTACCCTTTGTTTGGCTATCTACCCTAGGGTTTGCTTCCGGAATGATTCTCTGTCAAGGTTAAGGTGCTCGGAGGGTGGCTTTGGCCTATGGTTGTGTGACAATAGTGATATTGTCTATGTTAAAACGGGCACATCCATCATATTCTAACACCATCATTGTCTCAGTTAAGACACCTTATCCCTACGACTTCTTACAATGAATGAAGATCCAGACCTGACTAAGATCTAGACCTGCTTACAGTCAACCATTAAGGCGACCCTATCCACTACCTATACAAAGGTATGGCTTGGCTTTACTCAGCCTTACAACATAAATCCGTATAGGATTATATTTCAAATTTAAAAATGGGAAGGTCGGTGCGTCTCCCTTTCTCCAATGCGTGCCTATGTGTTGGTTTGTTGACGCATCTGCTGATGTGGAAGGATGCTCCTGCATCATTCTCCATTGCTGCGAAAAATTCATGAGCTCCTGCTCATGAACTCTACAACTCTGTTGAAATCCTCCTAGATCCCAAACTTCTCCTTGGAGTTGTCCTCCTGCTCCTCTATTATGCTACTGTTGTTGTTGCTTATTCTCCCTTGTTGTTGTTGCAGGCTCTCCTCTATTCAGCTTCCTCATGTCGATTGCTTTTGTTTCTAACATCATCATCAACCTTCTTATCTCCTCTATTACCTCGTCCAGCTGCTCCAATGGTTGGTTCTCCTTATGCAGTCTTCTTTGCTGCAACTCTTCCTCCTCATACACATAAAAGGACATATCATCCTGATCCCCCATGTTTTCTTCTTCTGTGGCATTAGCATGTCACCCTGCTGCAGACTCCAGTTCTGCAGTCTCATCACCGAGTTGTTGCTCAGCGTCCTCCCTGATGTATCGGGTTAACACCAGACCAAACATTTGCTATGCAGTAAATGTGCTTAGCCAGTTTATGAGCCAACCAAAACAGACACACTGGATAGCTGCAAAACAAGTATTGAGATACTTACAAGGCACAATTGGTTATGGCCTAAGATATGCAGCCAATGTGGACTTAATCTTGGAAGGATATGTCGATGCAGATTGGGCACGAAGTGCAGTGGAAAGAAAGAGCACTTCAGGTTGTTGCTTCACCTTAGGATTGGCCATGGTTTCCTGGTGTAGCAGGAAACAAAGCTCTGTGGCTTTAAGTACAGCAAAAGCAAAGTACATTGCACTGAGTGTGGCAATTCGTGAAGCTGTATGCCTTCACAAACTTTTGATAGACTTCTTCGATTATGAGATGGATCCGACGACTATTCATTGTGACAACCAGAGCTGTGTAAAGCTCTTCGAGAACCCAATGTTTCATGACAAATCGAAACACATTGAAATCAAGTATCACTATATCAAAGACATGGTGCAAAGAAAGACAATACATGTACAATATCTTTCTACTCATGAACAAATTGCAGATATCTTCACTAAACTACTTGCCAAGACAAAGTTCGAGTATTTCTATGAAAGACTTGGCCTGATGGAAAATGCCTCCCTAGCTGAAAGGGAGTGTTGATGAATGCAGCTATGTGAGACATTCTCCAGCTTACAAACCTGTGAGGTGTGGATTATTGCTGCTATGTGAAGCCTTTCTCTCAGCTTACAAACCTAAGCGAAATCCCCTAAGAAGGGTACGTGGTTCCTGCCTGAGACAGAGCTAGGAACGTAGAGATGACCTCCTCCATTCAGAGAGTGAGAAGAACTCCAGATGATTATCCAGTGGGAAAGGCGATCTGATGAGTTGGACATGCCTGTGGCTGAGCACAAGGTGAACATGTGAAATCTCAAAGTGTTGGGTGCATCGTCATGTGAACAAAAATGAAGATGATGTGTTAGCCTTCTCTGAGCAGTAGGGTTGACGAGAAAACTCCAAATGATTCTCCTGTGTGAGGCAGTGAGAAAGAAGATCTGTAGAGTGGACGTGCCTATGGATGAGCACAGGTGAACATGTGTAGATCTGGTTCTTCTGTGTAATGCAGTCAACTAGAGCTATTACATCCCTATGGATGTGCCCCTAGTGGATGAGCACTAGTGGGTGTATCAGATCCTTTGTTATATGTTGTTCAAGAGTCAAACCTACATGTAACCCTAATTGTTATGTAAAGGGTACAGGTCGACCCCACCTTAATGTGTTTAATAATAAGTGTAAAAGATAATTAATATGGTTAATATTAATTATAATAATAATAATTATTATTATTATTATTATAAAGTGACTTAGAGAGGTCGACCTTGTTGAGCCAATAAACGCCTTTATTGATTGGGCAAGTTTAATATAAGTAAGGGAAGATTCCCGATTGTGGAAACACATCTTTCTTGTATGTTTCAAAATTACAGCAAATACATCTACTTGGTAAAAGGTGTGCACCTCTCTTGGGCGCTAGTCTTCTAGGTCTTAAGCACCCTCTTGTGTTCTAGGTCTTTCTTGGTGGTGAAGGTCTTTCTCTTGAAGATTATAACAAAGGATTTGGATGGGTTTTCTTCCCTTGTTGAGAAGGGTTTCCCAAGATACTTCTTGTGTTCTTGTGCATGGTGTTTCTTCTTGTGATCTTGGTTGCTACAACATTATTGTTTATGGTTAAGTGAAATGCTAAAATGGAATAAACTTCATGATTAACCTAGCTTATGAAAAATCAACAGTTCATGGCCTTCAGTAGCCATTTTCACCCTCTTCATGCCCTCCTGGCAAGTCTGTGGATTATTCTGCATCCGAGAGCATCTTCAACTTCTCCCACAACTCACCTGGTTGTTTGTTGACTGCTGCGGACTTGCAACAATCCTTCACACAGAGCATCAATACTCTGTCTCCTTCTTCACCTGCTGTCTTCAGGCACAATTAAACCTTTGATATTACTTGATGTAGTCAAACTATCTCCTTTATCCCCTTCGCCTGAAATCTACAGACGAAATCAAGCTCTGATACCACTTGATGCAGCTCCGCTCCCCTCCTGGGGGTTCTACGACCTCCCGGTCTAGGATCGTTCAATTTCCTCAAGCTGGATTAGCTCCTCGAGACCTTGCTAGTCTCGATTCCAATCAAACACAAGCCTTGTTATCACCCTCGGGTTTTTCACAACCACGATCTGGCCATTGTCGATTTATTCATCGATCAACGATTCACAGTAATTGTGGGTTGCCAACATGCTCGCCCTTTATCGGAGAGTCCTGTCTATACAATCAAAAAAGTGCTCACCCAATCTCCTTTTAAATCGTGCCCATTGATCTACTGACCCAACGAGATCGACAACTCTAATGAATTGCGGGCTATGAACTAGCACGTTCACTAATTTCGCCTTTGCTCCCCGCAATGATTCCCTACCGTCAATTTCCTTTTTCCAATTGACGGTACTAGTTCGCTTCAGGACTCCGACCTATGAAAATCTCAACCTCTCGCGCTCCGCAATGATTCCCCACCTTCGATTTTCAATTCTCAGATCGACGGTTAACCACAGGTCCTACTCTCTTAGCGCCTTTTCCAAATCTCACACTAACAGACACTAGCTCTTTCTGCTAACCCTTCTTCGCATGTGCCCTCAAGCTGTGACCTCACGTAAACACGTGATTGCGGGGTGGCCAAGAGTGGTTTGAGGCCACACTGCTTTTCTCCCCGCAATTCACCTACAACTGCCATGTATCCCTTTGCCAATACCGTGGTCTCAATTGCGGCCCGCTCTCAGATTTTTAAAGTCCGAGCACTTTCTGTCCCCACAATGCAGCGTAATCGTTGATCTTCAATCTCGGGCGATGGCTCTTGATCAACGGCTGAGATCTTCCTCCTCTCCTTCCTTCTCTCTGGATCACACATTCTCAGATCCTTACGATCAATAGATGCATGTCCCTTTCAAATCAACGGTCGTTATTTGCTTCGGCAATCCGGGCTTCGAAGTTTTCAACTCTCAACCTTTGCTTCCTCCCAGAATGCTTTTATCCGGAGTTCGCGATCTATTGAAGCGTGTCTCCTGCAGATCGGCGGCCACGATTCACTTCGGGTCTTCACCTAAATTTCTGACGCGTGTCCTTCTAAATCGGACGGCTATGATTCACTTCGGGTCTTTACCCGGAATCCACGGATTTCTGTCGCGTGTCCTTCTGAATCGAACGGCTATGACTCACTTCGGATCTTTACCCGGAGTCCACGGATTTCTGTCACGTGTCCTTCTGAATCGGACGACTACAATTCACTTCGGATCTTCGGGCTTCGAGAGTTTCAACTCCTGCACACTCACCTTCTGAGCGCATTTACCCGAAGTCAACAATCTGTCGACGCGTGTCTCCCACAGATCGACGGTTGTGAATTGCTTCGGCTCTTAGGGAGTTTCAACTCCTGCACACTCACCTTCTGAGTGCTTTCACCCGAAGTCTCTGATCTGTTGACACGTACCTCCTGACAATCAACGATCAGGATTTACTTCGGCTCTTCGACGATTTCGCCTCCTCCTTGTCTACGAACATCCGAAGTTGTAGATCTTGTGCCACCTGTCCCTCTGGATGATGGACGATCCCTAATCACTTCGGGACTGCGAAACTTTGGCACGTCCGCTCTCCTGTGCATACAAAGGGTCAAGGGTCGTGCACTTTACCTGGATCGGACGACTGATGATCCTTGCGCTCTGATCCGATGATTGGGATATGTTTCTTCCTCGACGCACTCCCTTGGATGTTTGGACATGGATTCAACGGTCCAGATTTCTTCCTGCAACCGATCTGACGGCTGTTGTCGCTTCTCCTCCTGAGCTTTTGATTTCTTCCAACTTGGGAGAGTTTGTAAGTGTTCAAAGGCTTTGGCCTTTGCTCCTCTTGCGAGCCCGATTTCCTAGGTCTCGTCTGCACTTCTGAAAGAGCTATTTCTTCTGAGCTTTTTCGTTTACTCAGTCTCCTAAGGGTCTTGGCCCTTTTGTTCCCTTCAAAAGGTTCTTGTGCCCTCCTGGCAACCTCTCGCTCAAAGTACAGCTTGCTGAGCATTTCTACAGAGTGTTCAGTAACTCTGTCTCTCTGTGCCTTCTCTGCACAGTTCCTCCTCTAAGGTATTCAATAACCTTGAGGTTCCTCTTGAGTTTTGTGATTGCTCTGGTGTGTCCTCCTGACACGTTCTTCTCTGACCCAAAAGAATTCAAATACACACTCCTTGCGCTGGCTACAGAACCTCTAATGTTTTGTTGTGCACTCCTTGCACAACCTAAAGAACCCGGAACGATATTTCAAACTCAATCAAGATAGAGAAATCTATCTTCCTACTGCAGATGAAACCTATCATACATCTACAACATACATTCATGAAACACATAAACACATAACCACATAAACAACCATGTGCAGAAAAAACTATTGTCTTTTCATCAATATGAAAATTTGATTACAATATGTGGATGCTGGACTCCAGTAGAGTCTCAACTCTCTCAAGCTCTCTCAAAGAACTATTCTACCTCCTATTTCTGAATTTCCGAACTCTCAGGCTCTTCACTCTCAGAATCCTCTTCCCAACTCTCGTCTCTCAAAATCCCCTTCTTCCAAGAGGGCTCCTCGAGCTTATCCTCTCTACCGCCGTAGTGTCACTGTCTCAGTTAAGACACCTTATCCCTACAGCTTCTTACAATGAATGAAGAGCCAAACCTGACTAAGATCTAGACCTGCTTACAGTCAACCATTAAGGCGACCCCATCCACTACTTGTACAAAGGTATGGCTTGGCTTTACTCAGCCTTACAACATAAATTTGTATAGGATTATATTTAAAATTTAAAAATGGGAGGGTCGGTGCCTCTCCCTTTCTCCAATGCACGCCTATGTGTTGGCTTGTTGATGCATCTGCTGATGTGGAAGGATGCTCCTCCATCACAAGTAAATGCTAAAATTGAAATAAACTTTATGCTTGAGCCTAGCATAGTGAAAATTCAACAGATCTTCTTTCCCACTGCATTATACAGGAGAGTCATCTGGAGTTCATCATCTCAACTCTCTGCTCAGAGGAGGCTAAATACATCATCTTCATCTTTGTCTCATGACGATGCACCCAGCTCTATGGGAATTCACACGTTCACCTTGTGCTCAGCCACAAGCACGTCCAACTTTGCAGATCTCCTTTCTAACTGCGTTACACATGAGAATCGTCTGGAGTTCTTCTCAACTCTCTGTAAGGAGAAGGCCATCTCTACATTCCAACTCTGTCTCAGATAGGAACCACACACCCAACTCTTGGGCTCTCTCTCAGGTCGACTCAATCAGTCTATGTCCTGGAGGATGTCTCATGCAGTTGTAATCATCAACACTCCCTCTCAGCTAGGGAGGCATTCTCCATCAGGACAAGTTTCGCACGGAAGTACTCGAACTTTGTCTTGGTTGTAGTCATCAACACTCCCTCTCAACTAGAGAGGTATTCTTCACCAACCCAGTTTGGTGAAGGTGTCTGCAATCTGTTCATGTGTAGGAAGGTACGGCACGTGTACTACTTTCCTCTGCATCATGTCTCTGAAAATATTATTTTATCTCAACGTGTTTCGATCTATCATGAAACACAAGTTTCTCAAAGAGCTTCACACAGCTCTGGTTATAATCATAGAATCCATCTCATGATCAAGTAAATCTGTCAGAAGTTTATGAAGCCGCACTGCTTCGCACACTCAATGATATATACTCTACTTCTGTGGTATTCAAGACCACGGAGCGCTTTGTTTCTTGCTACACCAGGAAACCATGACAACCTTCACGGTAAAACAACAACCGAATGTTCTCTTCCGGTCCACTGTACTCTCTGCTCAATCTGTATCGACATATCCTGTAAACTCGGGTTCACACTGGAGGCATATCTTAGGCCATATCCAACTGTGCCTCGTATATATCTCAATACATGCTTCACTGCTATCTAGAGAGTCTGTCTCGACTGACTTATGGATTGACTAAACACATTCACTACATAGCAATAAGATAAAAAGGTAAAAGGCATTGAATGGACTTGGAAACATTTGCATCCATGACAAGGTGCAGCTCACCCTCTTCAGAGGCACCCATAGGTAAGCCATACATTTCCCTGTCATCACTGCACCCATTGCTCAAACCATAGTTTTAAAAACCGGTCTAACCGGAACCGGAACCGGCCGGTTTGACCGGTTTGATGGTCGACCGGTTCGAACCGGTCAATAAACCGAACCGGTCGACCGGTTTATGACCAAACCGGCCGGTTTGGTCATAAACC
>ML816952.1:48626-67665 GCA_009831015.1 Picea engelmannii
TTCTCTCATACTTAGAACACTTATTACAATAGTGGAAATACGGGAAAAGGGGCCTTTTCAGGGCCTGCTGAATCACTGAATTCTGCATGTATGAGCACTGCTTGCTCATTCTTTGGCGGCTCCTCAGGAAATCCAGCTTGTGCAACCTGGTGGATAACAATAACCACCTTTAATTAATCTGGGGGTCGACTTCTCATTCTGCCTATTACAATTAGGGTTTTACCAATCCGCAAAAGGGGATTTGGTTATTTACAATACTCGACATGATCAATCCGCAAAAGGGGATTGATCTAATGAATAATATATCAATAATAAATAGAATACTCTTTGCAGTTACATTATTTCAACACTCCCCCTTAACAAGAAGGGTATTCTACAACAACATCAGGTGAGAGAGAAGACAACTTCATCAACAACATCTTGGAACATTGATTGGCGTATTTATAAATCATTGGAAGTTTTTCTCATCAGCAACATCGTCATTCACAATGGAATGAAATCATCATCTGCATCAATATGGATTAGTATAAAACTAATACATCATCATCACAGCACGAGGTTGGCCACATCATCACAGCACGCGACTGGCACATCATCACAGCACGCGACTGGCACACTACACAACAATGAAGCTGGAATCTCAACACAACAATTAAGCTGGAATCACAACACAACAATTAAGCTGGAATCTCAACACAACAATTAAGATGGAATCTCAACACAACAATTCAGCTGGAATCTCAACACAACAATTAAGCTGGAAGCACAACACTAGGCTGGCATCACCACACAACAATTAAGATGGAGACACAAAACTATGCTGGCATCACCACACAACAATTAAGCTAGAAGCACAACACTAGGCTTGCATCACCACACAACAATTAAGTTGGAAGCAAAGCACTAGGCTAGCATCATCACAACACTACTCCCCCTATCGAGGGAGGTCCTTTCAGACTATACCAAGCTTATCTTGAAAGTGCTCAAACTTTACACGAGATAGAGGTTTGGTCAACACATCAACAACCTGTTCATACGTGCTAACATACTGGAACTTTATGGCTCCTCTCTGCATCATGTTACAGATGCAATGGTATCGGATCTCTATGTGTTTCGACTTGTCATGAAATACAGGATTCTCCATCATCTTTATGCAACTCTGGTTATCACATAGGATCGTGGTTGCTTCCATCTCTAGGTCAAATAGACCAGTCAACAACTTACGAAGCCATATGGCTTCACAATTGGTAGAACATGTAACAATGTATTCTTCTTCCGCTGTACTGAGAGCAATGCTTGATTGCTTCCTACTCTGCCATGAGATCATGGCTGATCCCAAACTGAAACAACATCCTGAAGTGCTCTTCCTGTTAGAGACACTTCTAGCCCAATCTGAATCAGTGTACCCACTCAGTGTGAAATTATGATCTCCATCATAGCCGAGACCACAATCTAATGTACCCTTGAGATACCTCATCACATGTTTTGCAGCAACTAGGTGAACATGTCTGGGTTCTACCAGAAACTGACTCAAAGTGTTCACGGCAAAACAAATATCTGGTCTGGTGTTCGTCAAATACATCAACTATCCAATGATCTGTCTATACAGCGTGGAATCAATCAATTATGATGAAGTGTCGACCAGAAGCTTCAACTTCGTTTCCATGGGTGTATTCATGGACTTGCACTCCAACATATCAAATCTCTTCAGGATTTCAACTGCATACTTCCCTTGGTTAAGGAAGATTCTCTCTGGGCTCTGCCATACCTCAAGACCTAAGAAATAATGCATTAGGCCAAGGTCTTTCATCTCAAATTCTGAGGCGAGCTTCTTCTTACATTCGGTGATGAGCTTTTCTTCTCCAGTTAAGAATAAGTCATCCACATACAGCAGTAATATCACCAACTCATCATTCATAACCTTGAAGTAGATGTTAGAATCAACTTTACTCTTGGTAAAGCCCAACTATCCTTCCATACCAAGCTCTAGGAGCTTGCTTCAACCCGTACAAAGGCTTCTTTAACTTGCAGACATGAGTCTTCCTGTCTTCAACTTCAAATCCTTGAGGTTGTTCTATATACACTTCTTCGATGACACCATTTAGGAAGGCCGTCTTTATGTCCATCTGGTGTAACTTCCACTTCATCTTAGCTGCAAGGGCTATTATGGTTCTTATCGAAGTGTATCTGGCTACAAGAGCGAATGTCTCTTCATAGTCAATGCCTTCATTTTGAGAAAATCCATGAGCGACAAACCTTGCTTAATACTTCTCAATACTTCCATCAACAACACATTTTATTTTGAAAATCCATTTGGAAGATATCACATCCTTGCTCTTCGGTCTGGGAACTATTTCCCATACATCATTTTTTATTATGGATTGGTATTCTTCTGTCATGGCATCTGCCCATTATTTCTTCTGAATGGCTTCTTTAAAGCAGGTAGGCTCCTTCTCTAGGAGATCACACATCAAAGCCATATAACTGGAGAATGGCTTAGGTCTCTTCACCTGTCTCGTGGTTCCTTCGGGAACACCATACTTCTCTCCATCTTGAATAAGCTCCCTAGCCCAAGCAGGATTTCTCTTATGGGAGATCGTCATCTGAGGAGGTTCTTGAAATTCTACTATGTCATGATCTTCTAGAATTTCCTCATCAGAGGAAGCTATGACTTCCCTCACTGGTTTTGCAACTCTGGGAACCTTCCTCACTGATTCTGCAACTCTGCGAGCTATAGGTTCCTCTTCATATACTTCTTCAAGCTGGCATCTTCTTGATTTCTTGAGTGTTGCATCTTCATCAAAGGTCACATCCCTGTTGATCTCAATGTGATGGTGACCTGGTATATAAACCCTGAAGGCCTTGGAGACCTCACAATATCCAACAAATATTCGCTTCTTTCCTGAAGGGTCCAATTTGTTTCTCTTCTCTTTTGGAATATGTACAAATACTGGACAGCCAAATATTTTGAGATGACTTACTTCTAGCTTCTTTCTGGAGAACATCTCTTCAGGGGTCTTGAACCTAAGTGGGAGAATCAAACTACAAGGTTAATTCAGGGGTCCTTCATAACCAAGTTTTGTAGGGATGACTTACACGGATGTTGATGGACTTACACATCTTCTATTCTTTCTTGGTGACACTACATCCTGGTTAGGCATATCTTTGATGTGGCTTATATGGTGGTATTTGGTTCTCCCTTCATGGTTGCACTTGATAGATAGTTGTGGTATCCTCCTTAATGTAAAATTTTTATCCCTACGTGACTGCTGTCCCATGTTTCTTTATTAAATAACAGAATTAAAATTCTAAACATGCAACAGTGACACATATAGCTGGAAAATATAAATAGTGGAAGCATAAACACGATACACAAATAATTACACTCTCAAATCAACTTTTCATTTAAATTCCAATCTTACAAGGAAACCTCCACATTGTCAAACTAACAACTGTATGGTATACAAAAAAAAATCAGATCTGCAGTTATTGAGATAAATCTGTCTGTTGGAAAACTGAGAAACTGCCTCCCTGAACGTTGTACAGACTGTACTTAGACTTGCTTTCCGACCTTGGCACCTCTCCTGTGCTCAAAATCTGCTCAATTGATCTCTTTATGATCTCTTGAGTCTTCTTGGCATTTAACTTAACCATAGACAATAATGTTGCAACAACCAAGATCAGAAGAAGAAACACCATGGACAATAACACAAGAAGTATCCTGGGAAACCCTTCTCAATAAGGGAAGAAAACCCAGCCAAATCCTTTTCTATATTCTTCAAGAGAAGGACCTTCACCACCAAGAAAGACCTAGCACACAAGAGGGTGCTCAAACCCTAGAAGACTAGCGCCCAAGAGAGGTGCACACTTTTCCAAGTAGATGTATTTGCTGTAATTTCCAAACACACAAGAAAGATATGATTCCACAATGGGGAATCATCCCTTACTTATATTAGACTTATCCAATCAACTAAGGCGTCTATTGGCTCAACAGGGCCGACCTCTCTAAGTCACTTTATAATTATTATTATTATTATTATTATTATAATTAATATTAACCATATTAATTATATTTTACATTTACTATTAATCACATTAAGGTGGGGCCGACCTGTACCCTTTACATAACAATTAGGGTTATAGGAAGGTTAGGGATGTCATAGCTCTGGCTCACTGCATTATACAGAAGAATCAGATCTAGACATGTTCACCTGTGCTCATCCACAGGCACGTCCGCTCTACAGATCTTCTTTCGCACTGCCTCACACAGGAGAATCATCTGGAGTTTTCTCGTCAACTCTACTGCTCAGAGGAGGCTAACACATCATCTTTATTTCTGTTCAGATGATGATGCACCTAACACTTTGGGATTTCACACGTTCACCTTGTGCTCACCCACAGGCACGTCCAACTCATCAGATCACCTTTCCCACTGGATAATCATCTGGAGTTCTTCTCACTCTCTGAATGGAGGAGGCCATCTCTACGTTCCTAGCTTTGTCTTAGGCAGGAACCACATGCCCTTCTTAGGGGCTTTCTCTCAGGTTTGTAAGCTGAGAGAAAGACTCACATAGCTGCTATGGTCCACACCTCACAGGTTTGTAAGTTGGAGAATGTCTCACATAGCTGCAATCATCAACACGAACCACTATCGAACATTCCACGAGTTGGATAACTTGGTTTTCAAGGAAAAATTGGTATAAGCGAGTCCATTCTTCAAGTATAATACAATGCTTTTGAAATATCCATGATCCTTGGATCTAGATATTTACTGCTACTATTGGATGTTCTACTGCAGATTTGATACTATGGGGGTTTTTGGATGTGTTTCTTGGGTTTTTAGATGTGTTTGTTTAGTTTTATGTTCTCATGCATATCTTTGTTGGATCCATAAATAACTCATTGCATTTTATTAAATAACAACAAATGTTAATACATAGAAATACTTGAAATCAATCTCAGAATGCATTAATTAGATTGTAACAAGGACATAATTGTCCTACAGTACAAAGAAAGACAAGTAGAATATCGATCTATGACATGCATCGATAGATCTACAACATGCAAGTCGAGTCTCTTGCATGCATGGAAGGAATGCTGCATGCAATGGTCGGAATCAATGGTAGTTGAGATCTGATAGCTATATTCCTCGGAATTTGTTGATTTTTGTCTCCACTGGGTTTCCTTCCTTCATAGATGACTCGCTAAGCCATAAAAGTGATGTGTTTGATCTCTGTGACTCTACCGCTGCAATTTCAACCCTCTAGTTCCACTACTGGGAGCCTCATGCCCTAGATAATGATACATCTGACGCCCAAGGAGGATACCCATCGAAATTTGATGAGAACTGTCTCAATAGGAGCGCCCTACCTCCCTCTCAAATGGGTTTTAGGGAATGAAGACTCGCCTTGCTTTCCCAAGTCAAGCGACCCCTTTGCTTGGTTAATCTTCCTCTTAAAACCCCACGCTGATCAATATAAACCTGTGCTCAAGCTATGATCCTATCTCTCCTGAAGCCTGAACCTATAGGAGGTCCCGTTGGGCTAATTCTCATTGGATGTGGGATGTTTCCAGGTGAAGACCAATCCAGGTCATGTAAGTGGATGAGGTGGTATGGGGATGTTTGAGCAATGGGTGCAGTGATGACAGGGAAATGTATGGCTTACCTGTGGGTGCCTCTGAAGAGGGTGAGTTGCACCTTGTCATGGATGCAAATGTTTCCAAGCCCATTCAATGCCTTTTACCTTTTTATCTTATTGCTATGCAGTGAATGTGTTTAGTCAATCCATGAGTCAGTCGAGACAGGCTCTCTAAATAGCAGTGAAGCATGTATTGAGATATGTACGAGGCACAGTTGGATATGGCCTAAGATATGCCTCCAGTGTGAACCCGAGTTTACAAGATATGTCGATATAGATTGAGCAGAGAGTACAGTGGACCGAAAGAGAACATTCAGTTGTTGTTTTACCGTGAAGGTTGTCATGGTTTCCTAGTGCAACAAGAAACAAAGCGCTCCGTGGCCTTGAATACCACAGAAGTAGAGTATATATCATTGAGTGTGCGAAGTAGTGTGGCTTCATAAACTTCTGACAGATTTACTTGATCATGAGATGGATTCTATGATTATAACCAGAGTTGTGTGAAGCTGTTTGAGAAACTTGTGTTTCATGATAGATCAAAACATGTTGAGATAAAATAATATTTTCAGAGACATGATGCAGAGGAAAGCAGTACACGTGCCGTACCTTCCTACACATGAACAGATTGCAGACACCTTCACCAAACTGGCTTGGTGAAGAATACCTCTCTAGCCGAGAGGGAGTGTTGATGACTACAACCAAGACAAAGTTCGAGTACTTCCGTGCAAAACTTGTCCTGATGGAGAATGCCTCCCTAGTTGAGAGGGAGTGTTGATGATTACAACTGCATGAGACATCCTCCAGGACACAAACTGATTGAGTCGACCTGAGAGAGAGCCCAAGAGTTGGGTGTGTGGTTCCTATCTGAGATAGAGTTGGAATGTAGAGATGGCCTCCTCCTTACAGAGAGTTGAGAAGAACTCCAGATGATTCTCATGTGTAACGCAGTTAGAAAGGAGATCTGCAGAGTTGGACGTGCCTGTGGCTAAGCACAAGGTGAACGTGTGAATTCCCATAGAGCTGGGTGCATCGTCATGAGACAAAGATGAAGATGATGTATTTAGCCTCCTTTGAGTAGAGAGTTGAGATGATGAACTCCAGATGACTCTCTTGTATAATGCAGTGGGAAAGAAGATCTGTTGAGTGGACGTGGCTATGGATGAGCACAGGTGAATGTAATCCTAGTGGCTGAGCACTAGTGAGGGTGGTTCTTCTGTGTAATGCAGTGAGATAGAGATATGGACATCCCTATGGATGTGCCCCTAGTGGCTGAGCACTAGTGGGTGTATGAGATCCCTTGCTATATTGTTCAAGAGTCGGATCTGCCTGTAACCCTAATTGTAATGTAAAGAGTACAGGTCGGCCCCACCTTAATGTAATTGATAATTAATGTAAAAGATAATTAATCTCGTTATTATTAATTATATTGTGAGTTAGAGAGGTCAACCCTGTTGTGCCAATAGACACTTATGTTGACAGGTCAAGTCTAATATAAGTAAAGGTAGATTCCCCATTGAGGAATCATATCTTTTGTGTGAGTTTGGAAATTTCAGCAAGTACATCTTCTTGGGAAAAGTGTGCACCTCTCTTGGGATCTAGTCTTCTAGGGCTTGTGAGCACCCTTTTGTGTGCTAGGTTTTCTTGGTGGTGGAGGTTTGTCTCTTGAAGAATATAGCAAAGGATTGGTTGGGTTTTCTTCCCTTGTTGAGAAGGGTTTGCCAGGATACTTCTTGTGTACTTGTGCATGGTGTTTCTTCTTGTGATCTTGGTTGTTGCAACACAATTGTTTATGGTTTAAGTAAAATGATAAAATGGAATGAACTTCATGCTTAAGGCTAGGTTATTGAAAAATCAATAGACATGGCCCTCGATACTATTGAATTTTCACTATGCTAGGCTCAAGCATAAAGTTTATTTCAATTTTAGCATTTACTTGTGATGGAGGAGCATCCTTCCACATCAGCAGATGCATCAGCAAGCCAACACATAGGTGTGCATTGGAGAAAGGGAGCGGCACCGACCCTCCCATTTTTAAATTTTAAATATAATCCTATACGAATTTATGTTGTAAGGCTGAGTAAAGCCAAGCCATACCTTTGTACAAGTAGTGGATGGGGTCGCCTTAATGGTTGACTGTAAGCAGGTCTAGATCTTAGTCAGGTTTGGCTCTTCATTCATTGTAAGAAGCTATAGGGATAAGGTGTCTTAACTGAGATAGTGACACTACGGCGGTAGAGAGGATAAGCTCGAGGAGCCCTCTTGGAAGAAGGGGATTTTGAGAGACGAGAGTTGGGAAGAGGATTCTGAGAGTGAAGAGCCTGAGAGTTCGGAATCTCAGAAATAGGAGGTAGAATAGTTCTTTGAGAGAGCTTGAGAGAGCTGAGACTCTACTGGAGTCCAGCGTCCACATATTGTAATCAAATTTTCATATTGATGAAAAGACAACAGTTTTTCCTGCACATGGTTGTTTATGTGGTTATGTGTTTCATGAATGTATGTTGTAGATGTATGATAGGTTTCATCTGCAGTAGGAAGATAGATTTCTCTATCTTGATTGAGTTTGAAATATCGTTCCGGGTTCTTTAGGTTGTGCAAGGAGTGCACAATAGAACATTAGAGGTTATGTAGCCAGCGCAAGGAGTGTGTATCTGAATTCTTTTGGGTCAGAGAAGAACGTGTCGGGAGGACACACCAGAGCAATCACAAAACTCAAGAGGAACCTCAAGGTTATTGAATACCTTAGAGGAGGAACTGTGCAGAGAAGGCATAGAGAGACAGAGTTACTGAACACTCTGTAGAAATGCTCAGCAAGGTGTACTTTGAGCGAGAGGTTGCCAAGAGGGCACAAGAACCCTTTGAAGGGAACAGAAGGGCCAAGACCCTTAGGAGACGGAGTAAACCAAAAAGCTCAGAAGAAATAGCTCTTTCAGAAGTGCAGACAAGACCTAGGAAATCGGGCTCGCAAGAGGAGCAAAGGTCGAAGCCTTTGAACACTTACAAACTCTTCCAAGTTGGAAGAAATCAAAAGCTCAGGAGGAGAAGCAACAACAGCCGTCAGATCGGCTGTAGGAAGAAATCTGGACCGTTGAATCCACGTCCAAACATCCAAGGGAGTGCGTCGAGGAAGAAACAAATCCCAATCGTTGGATCAAAGCGCAAGGATCGTCAATCGTCCGATCTAGGTAAAGTGCACGACCCTTGACCCTTTGTATGCACAGGAGAGCGGACGTGCCAAAGTTTCGCAGTCCCGAAGTGATTAGGGATTGTCCATCATCCAGAGGGACAGGTGGCGCAAGATCTACAACTTCGAATGTTCGTAGACAAGGAGGCGGCGAAATCGCCGAAGAGCCGAAGTAAATCCTGACCGTTGATCGTCAAGAGGTACGTGTCAACAGATCAGAGACTTCGGGTGAAAGCACTCAGAAGGTGAGTGTGTAGGAGTTGAAACTCCCTAAGAGCTGAAGTGATTCACAACCGTCGATCTGTGGGAGACACGCATTGACAGATCGTTGACTTTGGGTAAATGCGCTCAGAAGGTGAGTGTGCAGGAGTTGAAACTCTCGAAGCCCGAAGATCCGAAGTGAATTGTAGTCATCCGATTCAGAAGGACACGCGGCAGAAATCCGTGGACTCCGGGTAAAGATCCGAAGTGAGTCATAGCCGTTCGATTCAGAGGGACACGCGACAGAAATCTGTGGATTCCGGGTAAAGACCTGAAGTGAATCATAGCCGTCCGATTTAGAAGGACACGCGTCAGAAATCTAGGTGAAAACCTGAAGTGAATCGTGGCCGCCAATCTGCAGGAGACACGCTTCAATAGATTGCGAACTCCGGATAAAAGCATTCTGGGAGGAAGCGAAGGTTGAGAGTTGAAAACTCCGAAGCCTAGATTGTCGAAGCAAATAACGACCATTGATTTGAAAGGGACATGCGTCGATTGATCGTAAGGATCTGAGAACGTGTGATCCAGAGAGAAGGAAGGAGAGGAGGAAGATCTCAGCCGTTGATCAAGAGCCATCGCCCGAGATTGAAGATCAACGGTCACGCTGCATTGCGGGGACAGAAAGTGCTCGGACTTTAAAAATCTGAGAGTGGGCCGCAGTTGAGACCACAGTATTGGCAAAGGGATACGTGGCAGTTGTAGGTGAACTGCGGGGAGAAAAGCAGTGTGGCCTCAAACCACTCTTGGCCACCCCGCAATCACGTGTTTACGTGAGGTCACAGCCCGAGGGCACATGCGAAGAAGGGTTAGCAGAAAGAGCTAGTGTCTGTTAGCGTGAGATTTGGAAAAGGCGCTAAGAGGTAGGACTTGCGGTTAACCGTCGATCTGAGAACTGAAAATCGACGGTGGGGAATCATTGCGGAGTGCGAGAGGTTGAGATTTTCATAGGTCGGAGTCCTGAAGCGAACTAGTACCGTCGATTGGAAAGAGTAAATCGATGGTAGGGAATCATTGCGGGGAGCAAAGGCAAAATTAGTGAACGTGCTAGTTCATAGCCCGCAATTTGTTAGAGTCGTCGATCTCGTTGAGTCAGTAGATCAATGGGCACGATTTAAAAGGAGATTGGGTGAGCACTTTTCTGATTGTGGAGACAGGACTCTCCGATAAAGGGCGAGCATGTTGGCAGCCCACAATTACTGTGAATCGTTGATTGATGAATAAATCGACAATGGCCAGATCGTGGTCGTGAAAAACCGGAGGGTGATAACAAGGCCCGTGTTTGATTGGAATCGAGACTAGCAAGGTTTCGAGGAGCTAATCCAGCTTGAGGAAATTGAACGATCCTAGACCGGGAGGTCATAGAACCCCCAGGAGGGGAGTGGAGCTGCATCAAGTGGTATCAGAGCTTGATTTCGTCTGTAGATTTCAAGCGAAGGGGATAAAGGAGATAGTTTGAATACATCAAATAGTATCAAAGGTTAAATTGTGCCTGAAGACAGCAGGTGAAGAAGGAGACAGAGTATTGATGCTTTGTGTGAAGGATTGTTGCAAGTGCGCAGCAGTCAACAGACAGCCATGTGAGTTGTGGGAGAAGTTGGAGATGCTCTCGGATGCAGAGTAATCCACAGACTTGCCAGGAGGG
The DNA here is from genome assembly GCA_009831015.1 of Picea engelmannii. Taxonomy (NCBI): domain Eukaryota; kingdom Viridiplantae; phylum Streptophyta; class Pinopsida; order Pinales; family Pinaceae; genus Picea; species Picea engelmannii. The sequence continues at coordinate 59,350 of ML816952.1, forward strand.
AAAAAAGAGGGTGAAAATGGCTACTGAAGGCCATGAACTGTTGATTTTTCATAAGCTAGGTTAAGAATGAAGCTTATTCCATTTTAGCATTTCACTTAACTATAAACAATAATGTTGCAGCAACAAAGATCACAAGAAGAAACACCATGCACAAGAACACAAGAAGTATCTTGGGAAACCCTTCTCAACAAGGGAAGAAAAGCCATCCAAATCCTTTGTTATAATCTTCAAGAGAAAGACCTTCACCACCAAGAAAGACCTGGCACAGAAGAAGGTGCTTAAGACCTAGAAGACTAGCGCCCAAGAGAGGTGCACACCTTTTACCAAGTAGATGTATTTGCTGTAATTTCGAAACACACAAGAAAGATGTGTTTCCACAATCGGGAATCATGCCTTACTTATATTAGACTTGTCCAATCAATAAAGGCGTTTATTGGCTCAGCAGGGTCGACCTCTCTAAGTCACTTTATAATTATTATTATTATTATAATTAATATTAACCATATTAATTATCTTTTACACTTATTATTAAACACATTAAGGTGGGGCCGACCTGTACCCTTTACATAACAATTAGGGTTACATGTAGGTTTGACTCTTGAACAACATATAGCAAAGGATCTGATACACCCACTAGTGCTCATCCACTAGGGGCACATCCATAGGGATGTAATAGCACTAGTTGACTGCATTACACAAAAGAACCAGATCTACACATGTTCACCTGTGCTCATCCACAGGCACGTCCACTCTACAGATCTTCTTTCCCACTGCCTCGCACAGGAGAATCATCTGGAGTTTTCTCGTCAACTCTGCTGCTCAGAGGAGGCTAACACATCATCTTCATTTCTGTTCACATGACGATGCACCCAACACTTTGGGATTTCACACGTTCACCTTGTGCTCAGCCACAGGCACGTCCAACTCATCAGATCGCCTTTCCCACTGGATAATCATCTGGAGTTCTTCTCACTCTCTGAATGGAGGAGGTTATCTCTACGTTCCTAGCTCTGTCTCAGGCAGGAACCACGTACCCTTCTTAGGGGATTTCGCTCAGGTTTGTAAGCTGAGAGAAAGGCTTCACATAGCAGCAATGATCCACACCTCACAGGTTTGTAAGCTGGAGAATGTCTCACATAGCTGCATTCATCAACACTCCCTTTCAGCTAGGGAGGCATTTTCCATCAGGCCAAGTCTTTCATAGAAATACTCGAACTTTGTCTTGGCAAGTGGTTTAGTGAAGATATCTGCAATTTGTTCATGAGTACAAAGATACTGTACATGTATTGTCTTTCTCTGCACCATGTCTCTGATATAGTGATACTTGATTTCAATGTGTTTCGATTTGTCATGAAACACTGGGTTCTCGAAGAGCTTTACACAACTCTGGTTGTCACAATGAATAGTTGTCGGATCCATCTCATAATCGAAGAAGTCTGTCAAAAGTTTGTGAAGGTATACAGCTTCACAAACTGCCACACTCAGTGCAATGTACTCTGCTTTTGCTGTACTTAAAGCCACAGAGCTTTGTTTCCTGCTACACCAGGAAACCATGGCCGATCCTAAGGTGAAGCAACAACCTGAAGTGCTCTTTCTTTCCACTGCACTTCCTGCCCAATCTGCATCGACATATCCTTCCAAGATTACGTCCACATTGGCTGCATATCTCTGGCCATAACCAATTGTGCCTTGTAAGTATCTCAATACTTGTTTTGCAGCTATCCAGTGTGTCTGTTTTGGTTGGCTCATAAACTGGCTAAGCACATTTACTGCATAGCAAATGTCTGGTCTGGTGTTAACCCGATACATCAGGGAGGAAGCTGAGCAACAACTCGGTGATGAGATTGCAGAACTGGAGTTAGCAACAGGGTGACAAGCTAATGCCACAAAAGAAGAAAACATGGGGGATCAAGATGATATGTCCTTTGATGTGTATGAGGAGGAAGAGTTGCAACAAAGAAGACTGCATAAGGAGAACTAGCCATTGGAGCAACTGGACGGGGTAATAGAGGAGATAAGAAGGCTGATGATGAGGTTAGAAACAAAAGCAATCGACATGAGGAAGCTAATAGAGGAGAGCCTGCAACAACAACAAGGGAGAAGAAGCAACAACAGCAGTAGCATAATAGAGGAGCAGGAGGACAACTCCAAGGAGAAGTTTGGGATCTAGGAGGATTTCAATAGAGTTGGAGAGCTCATGAGCAGGAGCTCATGAATTTTTCGCAGCAATGGAGAATGATGCAGGAGCATCCTTCCACATCTGCAGATGCGTCAGCAAGCCAACACATAGGCGTGCATTGGAGAAAGGGAGACACATCGACCCTCCCATTTTTAAATTTGAAATATAATCCTATACGGATTTATGTTGTAAGGCTGAGTAAAGCCAAGCCATACCTTTGTACAGGTAGTGGATAGGGTCGCCTTAATGGTTGACTGTAAGCAGGTCTAGATCTTAGTCAGGTCTGGATCTTCATTCATTGTAAGAAGTCGTAGGGATAAGGTGTCTTAACTGAGACAATGATGGTGTTAGAATATGATGGATGTGCCCGTTTTACCATAGACAATATCACTATTGTCACCCAACCATAGGCCGAAGCCACCCTCCGAGCACCTTAACCTTGACAGAGAATCATTTCGGAAGCAAACCCTAGGGTAGATAGCCAAACAAAGGGTAGTGCATCTTCCTCCAAGGATAGCGCACCAAACAAGAGCTGATCAGATAGTCCAAACCATAACCAAGAGATAGTCCAAGCTATAACGAAATATGCTAGCTGCAACAGTTGCAACAACTCTCCTCCAGACTTGCGCACAAAACTGCCCAACTGCAGTGCGTACAAGTGTGCTCTGCAGTTCTGAGAATGCTGGCCAGAATGAAGACTGGGCTCTTGTATTTATACTAAATCTGGCAGACTGCCAAGGCCGAGTTCTCATTCTGGGTACTAATTCTTTAGTATATAATATTTCTTCTAGTCGACTTCTTCTCTTGGAGGCTAATAACCTAATACAAGTTATCCTCTTGAGCCGACTTGTCTTCTAGGGTTATTAGCCAACTCATTAGGGTTTCTTCTTGCTTCTCGAAATATTCTATTCTCCTTAGGTTTACACGTGGAGGTAAATACCTCCCGCAGCTACCATAATATCAACACTCCCTCCTAGCTAGGGAGGTATTGAAGGTAATGGTCTTGAGCACAAACATACCATTCACCCGGTAGCATCAACATAGTCGTATAGACTATCTCATGATTAGATCGTGAGCACCATCACTATCAATGTGATCAATTGCATCATCTCTTGAAACCATACTCCATCTGAGTAATCAAACATGATGCTGGATAAGTCACTCACTCCATAGAGTGCCACAAGAACCATTCTTCTAATCCGGACATATGTCCTAGAAGAATAAATGTCTTGGACCATTTTCTGTCTGGGACATCTCTGTCCATTGATCATCCATCTAGTTGATAATCATTTCCAACACTGTTGATAGTCTTCAAGGCAATCGAAACAATATCATTCAATAGAACACAACTGTGTCTAACCATACTAGTACTCAACTACAATTCAATGGTACACTACCACACCAAGTAACACACAGATACTTGATCAGTGACGTGTAGTCACAATCAGTGGAACACATTCCACCACAGTAGCATACATCTACTGTCTAGAGACGTACAATCTCCATAACAATCATTTGATATCAACCTGCACAGAAAACATTGTTATGATATAAACTGAATCATCTGGGCCATTCTTCCACTCACACCTGTGAGATCTGGAAGAGCATCTGCCCTCAGAAGGTCAAACGTCAATGATGAGCTATCTGGACTATTCTTCTCAAGCAAGAAAGAATAACTGTCTTGATTTCTGAGCCTGGACCATTCCCCACCCTAGGCCATTCCTCCGGCACTAAACAAAGTGAAACCTGGAGAGAATGAGTCTGCCCTAGGGAATGCTTGTCCTTGATTGTTGAACCTGGACCATTCCCCACCCTGGGTCATTCCTCCAGCACTAAACAAAGTGCAACCTGGAGAGAATCAATCTGCCCTAAGGAATGACTGTTCGAACCATTTCCTAAGGAAATGATTGTCCTGCACCAACCTCCAAAACGGACCATTCTTCGAAACTGCTCACAACTATGAGCTTCAAAAGAATGACTGTCCGACGAGGCGGGCCAGTCTTCTTGAGTAACCCTCAAGAAGAGAGACTGCCCTAGACCATTCCCCATGTTAACCACAATGGGAAATCGATGTCTATGGTACATCGACAATCCATCGAACCATTTTCATTACGAAAATGACCGTTCGATCTGGACCATTTTCCAAACTGGAAAATGCCTGTCTGTCAAAAATCTCAAACCACTTTCTGAACTGGAAAGGAACTGCTCATCCTGGACCATTTTTCGAACTGAAAAATGACTATCCATAAGCCAATAACACAATAGTGCTCCCTCCCAACCTGGGAGTCATCTCTTCCTTTTTCAATAAGGAAGTCGTCTCCACGAGCTCTAGCTTGAGTACGCAAACTCTTTCATCTTGGACAGAGGCTTTACCAAAATGTTTGCTTATTTTCTTATCTATGGAGATGTATATTGGAGAACCACTTTCTCCTTTCTGGACTTCATCATGGAGAATGTAATGCTTGATCTCAAATGTACTTCGGTCTTTCTGGAACACTGGTTTTCTCTGAAGGCTTCATATAGATCTGATCAATAAAGTATATCATTGTTGGATTCCTCTTTGTTTCCTCCTATCTCATAACATTGTGGCAAGAGTCAAACTGGAGCATATCCAAGTGGTACTTCTTTTGCCACCATGAGAGTTTGTCATGGATTTAGCAATCCATCATCCTGAGGTTTTGAGTAACCATTCTGATACAATATCTTTGTTATAGAAAGTCTTCACCATGCTTCTGCTATGCATTGGAGGTTCTCCACCAAGTTGTCTTCTTCCATCTGCATACAAGGGTCTCTTTCTGGTATACCTCAAAGCCTTGAGGTTTCTCTTCATACGCTCTTTGTTCAATTGTTCTAGAGAATAGTCTTTGCATTCATCTGATGTAAACTCCAACCCATGGATATTGCGGATGATATAATGGCTCATGTAGAGGTATGTCTGGTTTACTGGAACAAGCAATCATCATAGTCTTCTCCCTCCATTTGGGAGAACCTCTAGTTTTGGATCTCGCAATGCTTACATTCATAAGTCTTTCATACACTATTCTTCATCACACTTTTCATCAGGCTGGTAATCTTGTGATTCTCGGTACAGTGACTGATTGTTCTAGTTTTTCTTACTTTCTTGGAATCTTCATGTTCTTCTTCATGTTTTTCTTTAGTTCTTGGGTCCATGGAGTTTTCTATAGATTTCATGCTTTGAAGATTCCAACTTCTTCCTTTCATTATAGGATCATGGATGTGGATGGACAACTAGAGATACTTTAAGTCTTCTTTTCGAAGAAGGCTTCTTCTAAAGTAAAACTGAACACGTACTGCTTTTCATGGCTGCTACCATGGATATATACTTCATCATCTTCAATGGATCATAGGATTAGCTCCCTCCTAATCCTTGCTTTATGTATGAATGCATGCTCTTCGTTTGGAATATATAATCGGCTCCCTCCATCTAACAAAGTCCACGCTTTCGTCTGTATCCTTACTGCAAAGTGTCATAAGTCTTTCTCCAATTTCCTCTTGATTGTTGACTTCTTTCTGTGTTTACTTCTTCTAGGTTTCTTGAAGATTGATTCTGATTTCATCTTATCTTGCAGCTGTTACTTATGTAATAACTTCCACATGAATTGTTTGATGTACTTCATCCTTTCATGTGTATTGTCTTGTCTTGTAGTCATAATGACAACAAGCCTTATCTTGTTCTTCCATAGGTATAGTTTCTCGTGGAACATATTATCTTCTAAGAAATAGATATACAAGATATGTATAGAGACTATGCAAACAAGGTATGTACAAGAACTATGAAGAATATTGTTACCTTGTCTTTAGAAGAAGAAGTCTGTTTTATCCTGCTTGGTCTTCCTTGAGGGTTTGCTTTCTTCAACAACTAATGCCTCGTGTGTCTCCTTTCTTTTCTTCAGCTTGCGGCAAATGCATCCCATGTCTTGGAAAAGACCATCGAGTACTATGTTTACCAATTTCTTCTCTGAAATGATCTCTTCAATAGCTTGTAGTTGATCTCTTAACTGAGAGATTCTCACAAAGTATGATGTTATGTTGTCATCATCATTCATCTTCATATCACGGAGCTCATTCTTCAAACTCGTTACTTCTCCAATGTTTCTGACTGAGAAGAGGTTTGTTAGGGCATCGTACATCTTCTTCGATGAGTCAAGATGGGAGATGTAGGGTATCAAGTGGTGTTTTATAGAGTCCACTATGATACTCATGGCATTGATGTCACCGTCTTTGAACTTCTCCATAACGGCAACGTTCTGTGGTTCCTTCTCTTTTCCTTCTTCAAAATTTGGTTCCACTATGTTTCCTTTCACGATATCCAACACTTTATTCTTGGCAAGGATGAGATCAATCCTTGTCTTCCATGCTCTGAAGTTAGAAGCTCCATCTAACTTGTTTTCTGACTTCATAAGTCATGGCTTCTTTGACTTGGTCAACCCTAGAATTGACCAAAAACTCAAACTTGACGTCTTGGTTTGTTGAGAGTACCAAGAGATGCGCTAGGCTGAGGCACACTGGTCTATTCGAATATTAGGTCAATCCCTTCACTTAAGGTGCCTCAACGAGAGGATTATGGTTTCTGCAACTACTAGTAACCCTAGCGACAGTGCTTTCGTGACTGCTCCTGTTGGAAATCCTAGCGACAGTTCTTCAACGAGCTTAATATCCTTATGGCTATGCTCCCTTCCAACGGTTAGACTGAATGAAGGGGGTGTGGGCCCATAACCTGTTAGAATATGATGGATGTGCTCGTTTTACCATAGACAATATCACTATTGTCACCCAACCATAGGTCGAAGCCACCCTCCGAGCACCTTAACCTTGACAGAGAATCATTCCGGAAGCAAACCCTAGGCTTGATAGCCAAACAAAAGGTAGCGCATCTTCCTCCAAGGATAGCGCACCAAACAAGAGCTGATCAGATAGTCCAAACCATAACCAAGAGATAGTCCAAGCTATAACAAAATCTGCTAGCTGCAGTAGCTGCAACAACAACTCTCCTCCAGACTTGCACACAAAACTGCCCAACTGCAGTGCGCACAAGTGTGCTCTGCAGTTCTGAGAATGCTGGCCAGAATGAAGACTGGCCTCCTGTATTTATACTAAATCTGGCAGACTGCCAGGGCCGACTTCTCATTCTGGGTACTAATTCCTTAGTATATAATATTTTTTCTTGCCGACTTCTTCTCTTGGAGGCTAATAACCTAATACAAGTTATCCTCTTGAGCCGACTTGTCTTCTAGGGTTATTAGCCAACTCATTAAGGTTTCTTCTTGCTTCCTGGAATATTCTATTCTCGTCATTTTTACATGTGGAGGTAAATACATCCCGTAGCTACCATAATATCAACAGATGGCACTAAGGCAATAGAGAGGATAAGCTCGAGGAGCCCTCTTGGAAGAAGGGGATTCTGAGAGACGAGAGTTAGGAAGAGGATTTTGAGAGAGAAGAGCCCGAGAGCTTGGAAACTCAAAAATAGGAGGTAGAATAGTTCTTTGAGAGAGCTTGAGAGTGTTGAGACTCTATTGGAGTCCAACTTGCACATATTGTAATTAGATTTTCATATTAATGAAAAGACTGTTAATATTATGGTAGCTGCAAGAGGTATTTACCTCCATGTGTGAACCTGACGAGAATAGAAGACTCCGTAAAGCAAGAGAAAATCCTAATGAGTTGGCTAATAACCTTAGAAGTCTTGTCGGCTCAAGAAGATAATTTATACTAGGTTATTAGCCTCCAAGAGAAGAAGTCGGCCATAAATAATAATAATATACTGAACATACACATATTCAGAAGGAGAAGTCGGCCCCAACAAATCTGGCAGAACCAGTATAAATACAAGGCGCCAGTTCTCATTTGACAGCATCTTAGAATTGCAGAGAGCAAGTGGTGCGCACGTGTGGAGGAGAGCTGCAGGTGCAACTACTGCAGCTAGCAGTTTTAGTATTGGCTTGGACTATCTCTTGGCTAGGGTTTGGACTATCTGATCAGCTTTTTGTGATGCGCTATCCTTGGGGAAAGGTGCACTACCCTTTGTTTGGCTATCTAGCCTAGGGTTTGCTTCCGGAGAAATTCTCAGTCAAGGTTAAGGTGCTCGGAGGGTGGCTTCGGCCTATGGTTGGGTG
>ML816952.1:118260-130014 GCA_009831015.1 Picea engelmannii
ATGCTCAGGTCGCTCCTGCTCTCGGTACTCCATGTCTAGGACCATGTGGGCCTCGAGACATGATCTCCTAGTTATCCCTAGATATCGGGGATAACAGTTCCCACTGGAGCCACTCGCTCCACCTCCTTGGTGCCCCTTGGTACACTCACTCCACCTGCTAGATTTACACCTATCGTGCCTGTTATCGCGTAGTTTGTAGCAAAGATAAAAGTCTAGAGATTTGAAGAGACAAACTGGCGTAACCGAAACCAATCCCACTCAATGTCACCTCAATGGGATGGTTCTTTCTGTTTAGGGTGGTAAGGCCCAGGGGAGACTTCCTCGGTGACCTGGGGTTTTGAGAAGGCAAAAGGTTATAAGACAAGGATAAGTTTCCCCCCTCACAAGTCACCACCGAGCAAATAGTCTGACTAACAGCCAATAATGAAGTATAACCCAGAAAAAGAGAGATGCACCTGCTTGAGACAAAGCAATAAGAAACTGATATATGCAAGCTTGCTCAATGGGTTAGTACTTCATATAAATCAATGACTATCTGATACACATATAAGCAATTGGATAATAAATATTGATGAAGTCAATTTTTATAGAATAACAATGATATATATGTCACTTCTTCAATAAATGCTAAGAAAACGTGGCATTCAATGTAATAAATCAACACTTCATTCAATTAATGCCTTTAAACCACCATTCAATTTCTTAAAAGAGAAACGTTAGCTGCACAAATAATGTTTATAGCTAGAGATAACGACAACAGTAGGTTAGTTAGGTTAGTTTCTAAGCTAGGGTTAGCAGTTAGGGTTTCATTCAAAGTTTTGAGAGTTGTTGTGATCAAGTTCACTCAAGACAAGAGGTCTTAGATCAGTACTTTAGGGTTAATGGAGTCGAAAGTAGAGGACGCAGGAGCTAAAGGATCAAAAGATAGTACGGCTAAGGATTGGAAGGTGAAGCTTTGAGGTGTTGCTAGAGCAAGGCCTCAAAGTCAAAACCTTAGGGGAGAGAGGCTCACCTTGGTGTAGGGGAACTAGGGCTCGGTGCTCTCTCCTCCTTCCTTAACTCCATGGCAATGACGGCTAGCTGAGAAAATAGCATAAAACCAAGACAAGAGGGTTTGGAAGGCAACGTGTTGCTACATCAAGGCTTCACCAGCAAACCCTAGGGGAAAAACGACTCTCAAGGTGTAGGGGAACTAGGCCTTGAGATGTCTTCTCCTTCTTAGCTCAGGAAAGGAAATGGCTAGCAAAATGAAGAGAAAAGAAGAGTGTAGCTACTACTAGGCTCTCCCCTCTTCAAACAATGTCTGCAAAATCTCTTAATGGGGACATGAGACAAGGACCAATGATGTGTGCTTGTCACCTAGGGTTTATTCAACAAATTTATAACACCATATGCAAGAAATGACAATACAACCATTCCATCAAAAAGTTTTGCAGAAATTCACTTACATATCACCAAGAAAAGCATAGCAAACCCTAGTTGTAACACCTTCCACCAAGAGAAATGCCAAAATATGCCAAGAAAGTCTTCCTTCAACAAGTGCGCCTCACAATTTCAGCCAAACAACCCAAGTATAGCGCAAATTTCAGACCTCACTAATGAGTGAGTGAGAGATCATAAAAAATTGAAGGTGAAATGAAAATCCTTCATTTATACAATACCATGACCTAATTTTACATTTTAGGTCATGAAAAAAGGTTGACAAGGCCAAAATACTAAAATCATACTGTTTTACATTAAATGTCCAAAATTAAAATCTAATCAAGCTAAAGAGAGACGTCATGCTCCTTTCAGGGAGATGTTAGCCCCTTCTAGGGCAAGTGGAGCATCCTAGAGAAAAACGTTAGCCCTCCGTGGGCTTCTCCAACCTGCCACACGTGCTAACACTGCCAAATCTGCCTGCCAAGACGTCCACAAGGCTGGATGACGTCATGATCATCATGGGTGACGTCTTAGGCCTTCCAAGGCCAACGTTCCTCTGAAAAGGGCCAATCCCCCTAGGTCAAGCTTTGCCAAGGTGCCTCTGGTGGAACGTCCTCTCTTCTCCGATGCAAAGCCCTTGATCCATCTTTGTCCTGTCTCTGCCCCCTGATGGGGTCTCAGTATCCACCTGGTGGGCTCTTCAGCCCCATGGAGGTCCGAACTAATCATCTCCCCATGTGTACCGATCCAAATGGTACCTGTCCGTTGGGTATGATCCTGCACATCAACAGCTACGCCCTCCATGGGCTCATCAGTCACAGGGATCATAGTAATGTCAATCACATCTGATCATCAATATTATTAAACACGTCCATAAAATCCCTAATACATCAATCAAAAGCTCAAAGACATTACACAATCCTGCAATACAAGTTTGGAGAGAAAGACAAGGCATCCTATTGGGCTAGTGTCCACTGGAAGAGGAAAGTTTCCGGAAGAGACCTCATCCAAGCCATGTAAGTGGGTGATGTGGTCAAGGGATGTCCAAGCAGGTGGGTGCAATGAGGGCAAAGGATGCAAAGTTTTACCTGTGGGTGCCTTTGTAGAAGGCGAGTTGTACTTGTCCTAGATGCAATTTTTCCAAGCCCATCCATGCCTTTTATTCTTTATTGCCCTTTTTCTTCAAGAGCTAATCAGGGGAAACTGTCCTGGTGTGGTGACCAGTGGTGACAGCCTTACCCACAAGTACTTTCACAGAAATGAGAAGGTTGGCTTGTGATGAGACCCCCTTTCCCTTGGCCATGCAACCAGGAGTCATTACCTTGGCGTGGTAACCAACTAGTGGTAATGTCATACTGCTAGGTACCCATGGACCTAATAGGCTGACTCGTGATGAGACCCCCTATCCTCTGATCAGGTCTTATTTTATTATTTTTCCAGGTCCCTCTTGTTTCTTGCTGAGAAGCCTTTTATTGCTTTCTCAGGGATCCCTAGGCGAAGTGTCTCAAGGTTTTATTCTTAGGATTTTATCTTTTACCAGCTTGCTTTTACCTTTTAGGCCTTTAACCCCTTATTCCCACAAGCTAAGGTGCAATCTTGAAAATAGGTCAACCCAATGCCCGAACAAGTGGAATGGGATAGGTGAGCGGGAGATAAGATGAAAAAGTGGTGTTGTGATGGGAGTGGACGATGGATTTTCAGAAATCTCCCCAGTGGCAAACCAAAATCTAAGGACAGAGGCTTACTAGGGCATCCTTTCAATCCCCCAGACATGGTCAAGTGGGCAAGTGTAAGATCCAAGCATTTGTTAGAAACAAGAGGAATCAAATGCACATATTCAAGGGTTTTGATGATCAAAGTGACACATACCATGATATTCAGACTAATTTACTCATGGAGCAAGAACCATCTCTGACACAAGGCCAAGCCAATGGTGATGGATGTTGCTGCTGCTGACAAGATCAAGGTGTTGGAAGAAAGAAAAGGTGGGCCCTCCAGGGCCGTGCTAAAGTCAATCCTACTCTCGGTACTCCATGTCTAGGACCTGTGGGCCTTGAGACATGATCTCCTAGCTATCCCTAAAAGTGGTGGATAACAGCGCCCAAGCTGTGATGGATCATCTATGAATTGATTGCCATTTGTGCTATGGCATTCATCATGTCTCGCTGCCCTCAGGCGAGATCATTCATTATATCATGGGTACTATCATAAGGGATCTATGGGCCTTTCCCACGGCCCTCCGGAAGGTCCTCTCTGCCACCCATCTCTCCCTCTAACTCTGCCTCTGTCTCTGAGCTAATATGATCTCTTTCCTCTGCCTCTATCTCTATATCTGAGTGGATGTGGAAGGGGGTGTAGTCTCCTTTGTTTCTGTCCCTTTTTTCCCCATTGTGACCCCTATGGTATTGAACGTACTCATCTCCAACATGACCCCTGCCCTCTGGATACTCTTCACCTGTTCCGGAATCATGGAGTCATTTGTCAAGTGTTTCCTCACAGGTTGGGAGGAAGAATGCTCTTATGCCATTGAAATATCCCTAATCCTTGGATCTGAATATTTACTGCTACTATTGGATGTTCTGCTGCAGATTTGATACTCTAGGGGTTTATGGATGCGTTTTTGGGGTTTTTAGATGTGTTTGTTCAGTTTTATGTTCTCATGCATAGCATTGTTGGATCCATAAATAACTCATTGCATTTTATTAAATAAGAGCAAATGCTAATACATGGAAATACTTGAAATCAATCTCAAAATGCCTCAATTAGATTGTAACAAGGATATAACTGTCCTACAGTACAAAGAAAGACAAGTAGAATATCGATCTATGACATGCATTGGCAGATCTACAACATGCGAGTCGAATCTCCTCCATACATGGAAGGAATGTTGCATGCAACTACTGGAATCAATGGAAGCTGAGATCTGATAGCTATACTCCTCAGAATCTGATGATTTCTATCTCCACTGGGTCGCCTTCATTCATAGATGACTCGCTAAGCCATAAAAGTGATGCGTTGGATCTCTGTGAGTCTATTGGTGCAATGCGGACCCTCTAGATCAACTGTTGGGAGCCTCACGCCCTGGATAATGGTAGATCCGATGCCCAACAAGAAATACCTGTCGAAATCTGATGAAAATTGTCTCAATAGGAGTGCCTTGCCTCCCTCTCAAATGGGTTTTAGGGAATGAAGACTCACCTTGCTTTCCCAAGCCAACTGACCCCTTTGCCTGGTTAGTCTTCCTCTAAAAACCCCACGCTGACCAATATATATTATAGACTTGTGCTCAAGATTTGATCTTATCTCTCCTGAAGCCTGAACCTGTAAATGAAGTGTATCCTTAAGGAAGGATCCAATCCTATACTCTGAAGCCTGATGAAGAACTTGGTTGATTCTTCCGATGGACTAGGGTGTGTCTCTCAACACCGAAATCTATCAATGGTGGTGGTTTCCTCTAGAAATCCACAAAACATGAAGAAAATCGCCTTACTTCTCCTCTAAGGTCTAATTCTCAACTCAACTCCTGCATAATGGTGAATTAGATCGACTTTTCTCCTTTATACTCCTCTCCTCATCTAATTTCCCATTCACTTTATTAATTAAGTGACTTTTCCCTAAGTTTTGACTTTATAATCACTTAAGTCACTTAAAACACCTTTTGCTTCTAATTTCACATTCACTTTGATTAATTAAGTGACTTTTCGTAAGTTTTATCTTAATAATCATTTAAGTCACTTAAAATACATTTTTCCTCCTTTTTACTATTTAATGTCACTTTCACTTAAGACTTTTTGTTAAATGACATCAAATAGAGGTGTTGTTCCCTTTTTCTCTCGACTATAGTCTAAGGGAACATATAGACTATTAAGTCGCTCCCTGTTGGAATCATCATTGGGAAAGGGTCATTACAGCTTTGAACACTGAAGATGACCCCTGGTTCCTTGGAACTCACACTTGTCAAGAACAAATTTCACATAAGCTGATTAGAAAGCTTGGAAAGTGCCCTGGTGCTGGTCATAACAGCTCCTTACTCAAGTCAAATCAGTTCTTAAAACCTACAATAACTATTCATGACGGCAGCAGTGGTATATACTTGAAACAATCTATACAAGAGCATCCTTCTTCGTCTCACATGCAGCACTAAAATCAACTGAATCCCCATACTGTTCTGAATGTAAAAGGTACTGGTATCTGCCTTGCTTGGTGGCGAAGCAACCTCTCATGTCTTGCTTTCCAAGCAAGCAACCTCCTATTAGCCCAAAGTAAACATGCTTTGTCCTAAAAACGCACAAGGTCACTCTCATGTGATATCCCTCTGTCAAAATTATCAATACACACATGGATAAAAAAATTGTAAGTGTGTGGTCAATCAAATAATGCAATAAAAGAAGTCTGAAGTGATGGTTCCCATGAAACTGAGTCTTCTGCCGATATGATTATATCATCCTGCTAAGTCTGGCTGAAGCACTTGAACCTTGTCATAATGCTCAAACATGAAAGCAATGATTCCCACATTTTTATGTTGTTGATACTAGGTTTCCACAAAGTGAAAGCTTGACTCGATGACAATGTCGATTATCCTAAGATGCAATTCTTTGTGCTGACAGGTACAAATGGTTATACCCTTGGGAAATAAAATTTGAACGAAAGGATAAAATTGAGTTGTTAGGATTATGATGCAGGTTTGAAGAATTACTATTATGATAATACTTAATTTCCCATGTTTCTTGGATTGCATTGTTGCAGGTCCAAAATGCAGATGATAATTGTTATCCTGCTCACGTGGAACCAACTTTGGCATTTATCCTACAAAGCACTGGTGTTGTGGTCTTGAATAATGAAGTGGGCTTCACTGCTGAAAACATTAGAGCTCTTTGTGATGTTGGGAATTCAACCAAAAAAGGTGCCAATGCTGGCTATATTGGACAGAAAGGCATTGGCTTTAAATCAGTATTTCGGGTGAGCATGGATGGATTTTCTTGTATTGGGATGACCAAATTACCGAACAAGTTTTGATGGTTCTTTTCTTGAAGCTATGAGATGTGCATGGTTGACAATGTGACATTCCTATGACTTTTCGTAATCCTCATATAATATATTCCAATGTGGAGACATTGTATACTTTTACTTTGTATTTTCACTTTCTGAACTATATTGAAAATATGAAATATGTACTGCAGTTCTGACAATCCTCATAATATGCTTTACCTTGTAGAGAATTAAACCTAATTGATCTTTATTTTGTGTTTTCTGCAGGTAACTGATTCACCTGAAATTCATTCAAATGGTTTTCATATGAAATTTGACATCACTGAGGGGGAACTTGGCTTCATTTTGCCAACCCTTGTACCTCCTCTATGGAATCTTGAATTGCTTAGCAGAGAGCTAGCCATTGGAAATGAGAATTTAGAGGGTCCTGTTTGGAATACATGCATAGTTCTTCCTTTTAAAGGGTCACTCGTGGAAGGAACAGGAATGAGGTCATGGGCATCAAAATTTGCAGATCTTCATCCATCATTATTATTATTTCTTCACCGTCTTCGCTGTATCAAAGTTAGGGATAGTCTGACAAATTCTTTGATGATAATGCGAAGAGAGGACATTGGTAATGGGCTTGTGAAGGTTTCACATGGTAAGGAAAGCACAACTTGGCTTATGGCAAGTCGGAAGTTGAATGTTGGTACTATGCGGCCTGGCATACAAAGCACAGAAATTGCTATGGCCTTCACATTATGTAAGGACTCCAGTGGAGAGTTTGTACCTTATCTTGAACAGCAGCCAGTATTCGCATTCCTTCCATTGCGAGCATATGGTTTGAAATTTATTCTTCAAGGGGATTTCATACTGCCATCATCCAGGGAGGAGGTTGATGGTGACAGTGCTTGGAACCAATGGTTGCTTTCAGAGTTTCCAGAGTTGTTTGTCAATGCCGCAGAATCTTTTATGTCTCTTCACTGCTATCAAAGCAACCCAGGAAAAGCTGTTTCACTTTATATGAGTTTTGTCCCACTGGTCGGGGAAGTATTAGGTCTTTTCTCTCCACTTCCACGAATGATTCTTTCCAAGTTACAGGTTTCTCCCTGCTTGCCTTTAGAGGGCAAGGATAAACGATGGGCTCTCCCATGCAAGGTTCTCCGAGGTTGGAATGATCAGATACGCATTCTTTTACCCGATGACTTAATAAATAGGCATCTCGGTATTGGTTATCTACAAAAAGATGTCTTTTTGTCAGATCCATTAGCAGCAGCTTTAGGTGTACACACATTTGGGCCAAGAATCTTGATTGATTTGATGAAATCAATATGCAATAGAGGGGATGATTTTAAAAGCTTGGGCTTGAACTGGATAGGGTCCTGGCTTGTTGCTCTTTGTGAATGTTTGAGCTGCCAACCCACTGGACATGAGTCCTTTTTTCAAGTAAACTCAGAATCTGATTTCCTTAGTGATCTTGCTCAAATTCGATTTATTCCACTTTCTGATGGATCATATAGTTCAGTGAGAGAAGATTCTATCTGGTTACCCTGTGAAGACACTCGTTCTGGAGTTGATGGCACACATATTTTAAAGAACTTCCCAAAGTTATATTGTGAGCTAAGAACTGTACACCCTTCTCTCCTTTTCTCCCCGACAGTCAGTGGAGATGTTGTGATGAGAGATGATGCAGATGTGATTCTACGCATGCTTCGTCGTGTTGGCGTTGGTCAGTTGTCAGCACATGAAGTTGTGATGAAACACATTTTACAAGCAATGACAAATTTCGAATGCCTGACAAAGGATAAGTTAAATTTGGCTGAATATATGGCTTTTATCATGATACATTTGCAGTCAAATTGCTCGTTCTGCCACTTGGAAAGGCCAAAATTAATACTAGAGCTACAAAAGGAAGCTTTAATTATAACAAACAATGGATATATACGTGCTGGTTCTGAACCACTTCACTTTAGCAGGGAATTTGGTAATCCGACTGATATGAACAAAGTTCTTGCTGGCACGAATGTTATCTGGAACGAAATTGATAGTGTGTACCTGCAATTTTCTTCTAATGAAGTGAGATCATTGAATGTGTTACAGTGGCGTAAGTTTTTCACAGAACTTGGTGTCACTGATCTTATGCAGGTAGTAAATATTGAGAAGAAACTGCAAGACCGATCTTGTAGTATATGGAAACACTTGGCATGGGAAAGGAATGTAGATTCAGTAGGTTGGACTGTAAAGGATTGGGAATCTCCTGAGTTGATGGATATACTGACAGTCTTGTCAAGTTCAAGCACTTATGTAGACCAATGCTCACATTTCCTTGAAGTTCTCGACAGCGTGTGGGATGACTTATATGGTGCCAAAAAATCTACTTACTGCTGTGGTAGTCCTGGTGGGAAGGAAGGAAAGTATACAGAGTCTTCATGCATTTTAAAGATTCGTGAGTATTGCTGGGTTAAATCAAGACTTGATGGGAAGCTTTATTTTCCATCTGACCTATTCTTTGATTGTGATGAGGTTAGGTCTATACTGGGTTCTAATGCTCCTTATGCAACACCTCAGGTAAAGTTGTTCTCCATTTCATTGGGATGTACCAAGAAGTTCTTCCATCTTTAGGGTTCCAAATTGCTTTTGTAAATTATAGTTTCTGGAATTAACCTGATACTAATGAGAATCATAATATGATTGAGATGCGAAGCAGGTTCATAGTAGAAAGTTTGTGGCAGACATAGGATTCAGGACACAGGTTTCTGTTAAAGATGCCCTTAGTCTCCTTTCCAAGTGGAGCAAATCTGAGTGCATGTTCAAAGCAAGGTGAGGCTTCTTAGCTTTCCTATTCTGGACCCATCTTGAAAAAGATAAAAAGATGGCAGATGATTAACTTGAGCAGTTCAGGGATATAAAGCAGTAGCTGCATTGTTTAGACTTCAAAAATAAGATAGTTTCCTTGTTGAATTTGGATTATTCTAGACTATTAAGTGCAATGGTGTTAGCTTTATGAAATGAATTACACTTCATGTCTAATGAATATTATTCACCTTTTCTAAAATCAATATGGACAGTATTAAAGCAACTTCAGAAAATATCGACATTTTTTTCAGCAAAAGAAATACTTCGATTCAGCATATGCTTATTAATATATTATATGAAAAGAGGTTATAATAATTTTGGATAGACACAGGTTCATTTGTATCTCTGGGTGCATTTGTGGGAATTCTCAGCAACTATTAATCTTGCTTTACAGGGTTATGTCACATGTGCATAAAACCCCAGTCAAAGTTATTTGAGTTTGTATATTCCAAAGTTGTTAGATTCAGACTTAAGGCTTGTCAAAACTTGATACAAGAGTTGGCGAAACTCGGCAAATAGAAAAAAAAACTAAAAATATAGTAAATTTTGTGGAGAAAAAATATAATAATGACATTCCAATCCTTATAAGCTATAAAACAACAGTTTATCCACAAACTCATCAGATCATCTCATAAAATATGATAGTACAAAATTTGACACTCGATATTTGTCTGCAAAATGGTAAACTAAAACATAAACCAAATAGGTTGCAATCTGTGATTCCATTATCAAATTGACAAATAGTACCAAGTTCAGCAATTATTATTAACCAGTGAACTACATAATTCAACATAATTTCAAATTCAAAATAGACAATGTCTCCATGCCTAATCTCAAGTCTCATGCACAACTATGAGGATGCCTAAAATAAGCCCTCAAAAAGTTAGTGCCAACATCACTAGCCTAAAGCTGAAGTTGTGATGTAGGTGTATCAGGTGTTTGAAATTGAGATAATGGCACACTAGAAAGTTCCCCGGTCTCTGCGTCATGCCAACTCATTGTTGATTTTTTGATAGTTAGCTCAAGCATGTAGTTTCTTTTCAATTTAGCATGAACTTAACCATAAACAATGCAGCTACACACTAGTTGCAGTAACCAAGATCACAAGAAGAATAACCATGCACAAGACACAAGAAGTTATCCTGGGAAAACCCTTCTCAATCAAGGGAAAAACCCAGCAATCCTTTGCTATAGAGTCAAGAGAAGATCCCCCACACCATAAACCCTAGAGCACACAAGAGGGTGCTTTTGTGACCTAGAAAACTTGCGCATAAGAGGAGTGCACACTTTAGCTGTACAAGTAGCTTAAGAGAAGGATACAATGAAGTGTGTGAGAGTGATCCATAGTGGGGATCTACTCTCTTATTTATACATGACCTAGCATATCAAATGGATGTGTCTATTGGAACAATAGGGCCGACTTCTATAACTCAATGATATAATTAATCTTTACACAATATTAATTATTTTTACATGGTGGGGCCGACTTGTACCCTTCACAATACAAAATTAGGGTTACACAATAAATCTTACTCTTTGACAATATAGCAAGGGATCTCACACATCCTCTAGTGCTTTGCCACTAGGGATACGTCTATCTGTGCTCAGCCACAGGGACGTCACTCTCAACAGATCAACTCAACTGAATCCACAAGAGTACCAATTGGAGAGCCATCTCAAGTTAGCTCAACTCAGTGCAGAGGAGCACAACAAGATATCAACACAAGTCGTCTCAACTCAGTCCAAAGGAGTACAACTAGCCTATCACATAGGCGTTCTCACAAATGTCTCAACTCAATCCAGAGGAGAACGATCTAGAGAATGTCTCATGAAGCTGCAATCATCAACACTCTTGTCATCATAAAGAGAATCATCCTCTACAACCCATTCATATTTTGGATCAATCTTATCCAATAAAATTGGATTCATATCCTTTTCTCACAATAGTCTATTAATATCCAACAAATGACCGAACCAAGTCAATAGAACTGCTTAATAACTCATACTTTTTTAGATGGAAAGGTTTAGTATAATAATTATTCAAGAATTATATATCTCTTCAACCTTTTATTATATATAAGGTTACCAATGTCACTGAAATCAAATTTAAGTTTTCCCTAGTATATTGGATATTTACTTCACCCGTAGCGACACAACTTATCACAACAGGTCTGCAAATAGGCGCTATTACCTTCACCTTCACCACAGATGCCCGAAATTTGTGAAGATTATCCTTCCAGAAACAGATTTCGTGAAGATGGTTGTGTTTTTTTATGGGATAAGGTATAACCTAACTAGTAATACGCACAAGTCAACATGCACGAGCAAACCATCCGACGTGACCTGCCTGGTCAACATTTGACATCCTTTACTTGGATGATTCCCTTAACTGTCGAACATTCATGACTCCATTCAACTTTTTTTCCCACAATGACTGGTAATTCTTTTGTGGTGTCGCTGGTTATGGAAGTAGCACTTTGAAATGGATATGTGGCTGAGATTTTA
>ML816953.1:0-15369 GCA_009831015.1 Picea engelmannii
TGCAATGCTCTGCATTTCTTCAAGGCTTGCAGTGTTCCTTTCTCTTAATTGGAATGCCATCTCAGGATCAAAGGCATCTGGGAAATGCAAGTGGGATGATCCTGGGGGTGGCTTTATATCAACAGGCATTGCATGATATACCTTATTGAACCTTGCTGAAAACTATTGTACTGTTTCCCCTGGCTGTCTTTTCAAATGGTCATACTCTCCCAAGATGAGAAAAACATTTCTCATGATCACCCACCTATCTAAGAAAACTTGCATGAACTGCTGAAAATTTCTGAGTCTTGCAGATTGAAGGTTCTTAAACCAATCTTTAACTTTACCTACCAAAGACAGGGAAAACAATTTGATGCAGACATCATCATCTTCTACCTCAAAGAGGTCAAGAAAATCCTCAAGACTTTGGATATGCTTTTCAGCAGTAATATTGGCATTCTCTCCATCAAACCTGGGCAGATTATTGATGTAATTGACAGGGAGGTCATGGAGAAAAGGAGGCAAATATAGAGGCTTGTATCGGTCTGGGAATTTTGCAAGCACAGGAGATGAAGCAAGGGGCTTACAAACATCCAGAGGTTTAGCAAGAGTAGGAGATAAAGCAGGAGGATTATGTCTCACTAGGCTTTCTACAGATGCATCTTGGGTGTGCACGGGTGTATGAGTATGTACATAATCCACAATTGGGGATCTGATCTCTTGGGGCTCATCAATCAATAGGTGGTCAATGTAATCCTCAGCAATATAATTTTGATCAGCCTTAGAATAAGACAAAACGTAATTGCAGATAAAACCAAAGATGTCTTGAATGCAATTTGAGCTTGACTACCTGGTCTTTCTAGGCTACTTGGCCATGCTTCAGGTTCTTCCTCCAGTGGATTCTTTGAGTTGGCACTGTCTGGAGCTAATTTGGAGTCGCCAGGTGAATGATCTCAGCCTTCTTGTGTCTGGTCACTGTCCACCATCAGTGATCAGATTTGGAGCTTTGAAGTGTACTACTGGGGAAAGGTTCCCCTGCAAAGTCGCCATTCTGTTAGCGCTCTGTAATTTGCCCAAGGCTATGGAGGCAGTCACAGAGGCAACATCAAAACCACTTCAAGTCTTGGATATATCCCTCCAAGACTCAGAGAGGGATCTCTCTGTCTGATATAACTTTGTTGGAAGAGGATATTATGCTAGCTATGTAGAATACGGTTATGTTCTTGGGGTTTCCTGGTTGAGACAACAAAAGAAGACCATTGGGCTATGGGGTTTGTGACAAGTTTGAAATTGAACACGGGTCTATAAGGTATTTCCACAGGGCAGGGTAATGCAGACATTGGATTCTTTAGAAATAAAGTGATGTAAAAGAGGAACATACGAGATAATCAACTACAACAAAAAAGCATCCAAGAATTTCTTCATTGTAGTATCAGAGGAAAATATTAAGATTCTCAAAAGCACTGCACAGAGTATCAGGGATAAATTTTGCGTTAAATCTCCTTTTGAAAATTAGAAAAAAAGAAACATAATGAAGAATGATTAGAATCACATTCAACGAAGCAAGAAAACTTCACCAATCGTCGACAAACAAGAATCCTGTGAAAAAGTCCCTTTGTATTCCTGGTGAATCAGAAAAATGTTACAGGGAATAGCCTTCCTGGGTGTGAGATCAACCACCTCTACATTAAAAATCATCTCTGAATAAATAGGGGATATCTCCCAACCAATTTTCTCAGTCGGTTTAACCGCCTCGGCCAAAAATAGCCACGAATCCCCTAAATTCTGGAACTGCCTGCCATGAAAGACGAGCCTAATTTATGCAAAAAAGGGGTCCGAACAGACATACATTTCTCTTCACCTATGCCACTTGGGAAAAAACTGAAGGATTTTATTGGATATGGGCATGTGCTGGACAAAAACCTCCTTCGGTTTCACCAAATTCGTCTCCAGTTGTCTGTAACAGCTCCCGCAAAATCAAGACTGTAACGGAAAAGCGGAAATCTGGAAAAAATGGCCTCGAAGATGGATTTGATTCTCCCTGATCGTGGCACCTGCAAAAAAACTGAGAGTTTTTTTTGTTCTTCATCCCGTTACAGAGAAAAACCTCTCTCAGTTTCTTAAAATTCGTTTTCATTTGCCCAAAAACGGCCTTGGACGAAGACATGTTGAACAAGCGAAAATAGGCAAAAAAAATGAAAAAGGCGGTTTTTTCATGATGGGTGGTATTCCGGACCCCCCTTGAGGTGGTAAGAGGTTTTTGGGGGGGGGGTCCGCTGGAATAGGTAGGCGACACCTGTCTGGGGGGTGGTTTTTGTAAACTACCATTCCGGACCCCGCCCCCCCCCCTCTCGTTAAACTCTGGATAGTGAGGGGGGGTCCGGAAATTTTAACGATCGTTGATTAATATGATGTGAATTTGGATGGGGGCGTGATGTGTGAAGGTGTGCGTAGATTCTTGGGTGGGGTAGACTTAGGATAGCATGTTTTTTGTTATTTTTTTTATTTTTTGTTATTTGTTTTTTTTTTTAATATTATTTTTATTGTTTACGTTTTTATTTAGTTCTTTTATGTTTGTTTTGTTTTATTTTATTATATGTTTTGGTTTTTATACTTTGTTTTTATTTAATATTTAATTAATCCTAATTACTAACATTAAACAACCAAATTAATTAGACTAAGTTAATAATTAACTAATAATTAAATAATAATTAATCTAATCATTATTCATTTTTACATTATCATACTAAAACAACTTTATTGGGCTAACAAGCATTTAGAAAATGCCACTAACCCCTTAACATTATTTGTTTATTATCCTAATTTTGTTTATTCGTGAATGGGTGGCGGGCGAGAGGTATTCAATGGGGCAAAAGGACAAGGGAGTGAGGGCGCAGCGTGGATGAAGGATGGAGTAGGGCGATGGGGGAGCGAGAAAAATGAATGGATGGGAGAAACAGGATCAACCGAGCCAGACTTCGTCATCATGAGAGAAACGCCAAATCAACAGTCGAAGAATCGAGTTACCTATGATCATAGGTGCGGAACACTCCATGTGGATTTGAAAGGCCACATGGTAAGGCAAGTGAGGCTTAACATCTATGATGTCAAACTTGATAAATTTCGAGCCACACAGGTCTATAGCTCTTGACACAGATAGCAAGGTGTTCCTCTATGAAGGACATGTTTAGAGCACCTCCAAAGATGACATCGCACAAGGGGTTTGGCCTAGATCTTTGACAATTGAATAGTTTTGGGTGGCTCTGGCATTAGGATTGTGGGCAGAGCACTTTAGTACTCCTTTAAGAATACGAGGCAGAGGTTCCAGATTTTTGATCTACAAGGTTTTTTCTGGAGGAGGGGGAGGCTCTGGACCTATAGCAGTTTTTGAATAATTGTAATCACGAGATCAAGTGGCTACATCAATATGAGACTTGACCATATTGACACATAGATGGCCACCTTCATGTGTCGAGGGGTTTTCACTCCCGCTCGGTGCATTTTTGGTGTTGGAGGTCCCCGAGGACATGTGTTGATTATGCGGAAATGGATTGATCAACACAGTAGGTGGCTGCGATAAGAGCCTAGAGGCTTCCTCAATTTTGGGGCATAGGTTGGTAAGGTGATCATCTTTACAAAGTTTACAAGGAATATTTACCTTCCTCTTTTCTTTCTTTCCCTCTTCAACATTATTATTTGATCTATCATTGTTAGTGTCATCCTTGGATTTATTATTATTTTTCCTACTCTTGCGATTATTACCTCATCCTTTATTTTTACTCCCTTCTAGTTGTTGGTTACCATTTGGGTTAGACGATGACTGTACATAATGCACATCTTCCGACTGGGTGGGGGTGGAGGACGAAGTTGAAGATTTTCCTGCTACATGTTGTTTTAGAGACAAATATTTCAATTGGTTTGTCACCAAGTATGTAAACTTAGCAATTGCAAAGCCTCTGATGTCTTTGGCATAAGGCTCGGGATTTTATCTAGGGTCATAGTTTGACCATAGTGCATCAAAATAATTTCATAAAGCATCCCAAATTGAGCATATATGAGGTCCAATTGTTGGGATTGGAAAATGTCTTATTCCTCAGATGTTACTCCTGATGTAGAGACATCCTTCAAAATATAAGGAAATAAGGACTTAAGGAACCACTCCAAAAGAAACTCTATAGGAATGTAGGCTTTGACCAACCTATTCCATCTATGTCACTCTTGGATATGGTCTGAGATATGTGTGGCTTTATCTTGGCGGAAGGCCAACAAAAGTTCTATACCAGCATCGTAATGAATCAGCAACTGGAAGTGGTTGAGAAATACCAATACCATCTGATTGAAAGTTCCATATGTTCCCCTTGGTATCTCAATGTACCAGTTAGCAGCAACCCCCATGAGGGTGCATTGGCATAGCCTCAAACGAATATAATCGTCATTTAGGGAGTTAAATGAGCACCATAGTTGAAAATTAATAATGTGATCACCTGGATTCTCATCAGTCTTGCCTTTGAATTTTGGAATGTTTGAAGGAAGCTTGGTGGGGAAGGGGGGCCATGAAGGATTGTGATGCACAGGTTCATGCATTGTCTTAACAAATTTGGTAGATTAAGCATGGACATAAAAGGAATTCGGGGTTGTGGCGTCTGGGCCCATGATCCCGGGAAAGATTGGGGTTGATGGATTGCAAACCATCCAGGTTTATGGTATATACCATGGCCCTATTCGGTAGGATAATATCCTCCTCCAAACTGATTCATGAAAGGATGTATGGGAACCATACTCATGGAAGTGGCATGATGAGGGTTATATACGTTTCCCACAGCTAAAGGAAATCTGATCTAGGGTTTGGACATACTGTGAAATTGACTCCCTCTAGATGGAACACCAGAGGACAGAGAGGGATTCTCCATAATAAATGATTTTTTCGAAATAGACGTGAAGGAAGAGGGGATGAGGGACGGAATATAGGAATTGAATTGTCCGCCCGGTTGAGTGCTCCATCCTAGACCATTGAAACTAGGACTAGGCCCGGAGGAAAGAGGATTCCAACCTCCAGCTGTAGGATTCACTTGGGGAATATGACTTCCACCAAACAAGAGAGAAACATAAGGAGGTGTCATGCCCCCAGACCCAAAACTAGGATTCACATTATCCATTGAAACATAGGATGAGAGTTGTGAATTCATGCCAGGCATATAAAAAGTAAAGGGATTAGAGGCCAAATATATTGTCTGAGAATCATGACTCGGCATACCAAAAAGAGGTCTGAAAGGGTTCATTCCTATGCGTCGATTAGAACTCACGGGTTGGGTAACACTAGAGGAGGGGACCTCTAGCACCCACATCATCGAGGGTGAAGGAGTCAAAGGGTTCCCACTAATCACAGAAGAGAAATGAGTCAAAGGAATCCCTGAGACATCCGGGTCTGACACAGTACTCATAATTGGATGATCACGAGTCTGGGAGGTGGATATATATGTACCACGTTTATTAACTCTATGTCTTTTAGAAGTAAGCTTTGGTAAAGGATCAAGATGCAGTGGTAACTTCAACAAAGAGCGAGACCAGTGAGGGGACTGGTCTTGCTCCACGATGACTCAAGACTCAAGATATAAAAAAAAATCCTAGGGCAAACTAATAATCAGAGAGCACACCAAAATAAAGAAAAAGGCCAATGCACACAAATAAGATATGGTGGCTAAAAAGGGGCCTCCCTCACTATAGTAGGTATGTCTCTCCCAAGAGGGGCCTAAGACTCCCTTCAAAATAT
Organism: Picea engelmannii; assembly: GCA_009831015.1. Lineage (NCBI taxonomy): Eukaryota > Viridiplantae > Streptophyta > Pinopsida > Pinales > Pinaceae > Picea > Picea engelmannii. The sequence goes on from ML816953.1 coordinate 5,750, forward strand.
TGGAGGTATCATAATCATTTATAAGATACCTCATGGGATTAACAGTGCAGTCAGTCAGATCCCCCTGGAGAGGTAATCCTCCATAAAGGTTGTGTGTTGTCCGACCCTTATCTGACTTAGGATACCTGCAGAATAACCCTTGCAAGTAACCTATGTGGCTACCTAAGTCAAGCAACTAGAGTCACCAAAATATAACCAATGTGCAGGGAAACATTCATAAGTCTGGTCCATCATATGGGAAGGGTAACAAATCCTGAAATCTCGAAAGCACTTCCTATCATAGAGGTAAAGGTACTAGAAAGACCCATAAATATCTCTGACTCTATCTCTGCAACCAACTTCATGCGACCTCATGGTTAATTTAGGTGTGAGAGGAGCCTCCTGACGTCATTGATTACACAATGGTTTTTACCACTCCCTGGTTAGACACATATGTTTAGTTTAATATCCTTGGAGAAATTTACTCACAAAATCCTATTCCAAGGCTCTATGTCCTATACTTGTTTGTGCACCCTGAAAAATAAAATCATTTCTAATCAATTTTAATTAATCAACATTAATTTTAATGGCTTCTTCTTACTCAAGAGGTGCAGTTGCGAAACTGATGGTATTACAACTAAGCATATAAAAAGAAGCAAATATAAAAACATTGCTAAGTACTAGTCTTGAATTTCAAAGAGATGGTATGCTTCTAAATGAACTATTTCCAATGCAATCTCTACAATTTCAATGAAATGCAATCTCTCCAAATGTGTCAAAATCAATGCAAAGTAATCAAAAGTGAAAATGTCATAATGCAAATAAGAAAGTATTTTTGTATTTTCGATATAAATAAAAGAAAATGCAAGGACTGAATAGAAACTTCACAAGCAAACGCTACTGCAAGAAAAAAGAGAGAAGCCAAGAGGGAAACCAAGAAGCAAACACTTAGACCAATGTGCAAAGACAACCAATGAAAAATATGATAAGAAATAAATCCACCCAAAAATTCAACAATAAAAAGGTTTCCTATCACTCTGTAGCCACTTAACACTCAGAACAGGGACCCAAGAAGACTCAACAACCAACAAAACTCATCCATCAAACACCAAACTTAGCCAACAAGACTCAAGAGATGATGTATGTGATTTTTTGAGAAACAATCGTGTATATACACTCCCTAAAGGAAGAAAACTCACATATATATGCGTCTGTCAAGGGAAAAAACGTGTATACCAAGTAAAGCACTGTCAGGGAAAGGGTTAAGCCAAGAAACTCAGATACAAGGTAAAAATGGGCTGTCATGTAACATGCAACAAGGAAACTCGAGCTAACAGAGAGAAAAACAAGCAGAAGAACACTCTAACCCCCCACCCCCCCCGCCCCCCCGAAAAAAAAGGAGATCACTCCCCAGTATGGTCGCCAATTATGGAACGAGGAAAATCTCTCTATGGCTAGGGGTACACCACAATAGACGAAATGACATGTAGAAATCAACTCTAATCCAAAGTATGATATATAAATGAAAAGCTAACAAGACAAGGCTAAGAGCCCAGCTCGTCCGGGTGTTCAAAGAAGACCATCGTTGAGCATGCAACCCAAAGCTTTATGTTGGATTACTGAGAGGGGGGGTGAATCAGTAATAGAGCAATTCAATAATTTTTTAACTACAATATGCAAGTGTTATATCAATGTAGCATTATCATCCAATAGTTTTAGAGTCAATAAACAATGAACAAATGAGCAATAATACACATACACAATACACCAATGTTTTTACGTGGAAACCCAAAGTGGGAGAAAACCAAAAAATGCTTTTTCTTTAAGAATTACATTCATTGGAAGCACCAACTTCCTTTGTTTTCCAGCTGCAACTGGAAGGAGGCTCCAACCCCCTAATTTCTCAGGCTACAACTTGAGGGAAGCTCCAACTCCCCAATTCTCTGGCTACAACCAGAAGGAGGCCACAACCCCCTATGTTCTCTGGCTACAACTTGAGGGAAGCTCCAACTCCCCAATTCTCTGGCTACAACCAGAAGGAGGCCACAACCCCCTATGTTCTCTGGCTACAACCAGAAGGTGTCTACAGCCACTTGTCCTTGCCCCGTCCAGCTGCCCTGACGTAGAATTAGAATGATGGAACCACTATCACACAATCACTGTGAGATATACCACTGTAACAACCTGTACCAATCAACATGTAATCAATCTGTACCAATAACCTGAACCATGCATCAACTTGTACCTCAACCTGTAATCAACTTGTACCATAAACAAGTTGATCAACCATGCACCAACTTGTACCAAACAACCTGTAATCAACATGTACCATAAACAAGTGCATCAACCATGCACCAACATGTACCATGAACAAGTGCATCAACCATGCACAAAACCTGTACAAATAACATGTCACAACAACCTGTCCAAACTGTTATAGAAAGATTTTCCTCACCCTATGCAATCTTGCACAGAGGGCCTTTTTCCATTTCCCTATGCAGAATTTTCATCCCTTTTTGCAAATCCCATAGATAAAAATACATTTTTTCCACATATATGCACCTTGCCTACTATACAACATGTGTATATGCAGGATGCACCACTACAACCTGCATACATCAAGATTTGTGCCCAAAAATGAAAAAATGGTGTCGGGTTTCCATGTCATGACAGGAGATCAATGATCCTTGGCCTTCCATGTACTGGAAACATTCTGACTCAGCCCTTCAGTTCCATTTGAAGGCTATAAATGGGCCAATTCCAAGCTATGGAAAAGAGGAGAAAGAATTCAACTTTGAGAGAAAAGTTACTTTGGAGAAATTATTTAATTCATATTGAGTCTGCATCCCTTTGTCTTTTAAGTCTAAACACACTATTCACCCCCCAAGATATTCCCTTATTGATTGAGAACTCCATTGTCTCTCTTCTATGAGCTTGCCTTTGGTGGAGGATTGAAGTGGTGGAGGCCTAGCTGGAAGGAACTTAGTTTCTCGGTTCCGAACCATGCCGACACGAAAGTCTGTAACTTTTTCACTTTTGATGATCGTATATTAATAGAAATACTCTTTTCCCCTCCAATTGATATCTTGTAAATATTTGAATTATTATTCCATGGACGTATTTGATATGTATATTAATGGATTATTCTATTGAATGTGATAACATCATATATTATCACCATATTCTTTCGTTGCTTGGTTTTTCAAGACTAGTTGCAGGTATATTGCTTCGGGTCAAGTGCTCAACAGTGGACTTCATTGAATGTCTATACGAGGTAGGCCTTTTATCTTGTCTTTCTAGCATATTTGTTTATATAGCATACTTGAGAATAAAGTTGATTTCTACAGTCATTTTCGTCTGTTGTGGTTTACCCTAGCCATAGAGAGATTTTCCTCATAACAGAATTGGCGACCATACTGGGGATTGAATCTTCTTTCTTATGGTTTGGAGTGTTTTTATCCTTATACTGTTCTCATTCCTATTGTGTTTCTTGTCGTATCATTTCTTGACATCCTCTGTTCATTCTGGGTCTGAGTCTTTCAGCCTTCTCCTTTGCCTAGCTTTATTTTTTAAACATATACGTAGGTTTTTGTTTGAAATACGTGTATATACATGTGTTGTCCTTCTGCAAGCTTTGTACATATGTGGTGTTTCCTTGAATAGTCGTGTACATCAACCTATTTTGCTTGTTGGCTGGGTTTGGTGGTTGTTGGGTAGGTTTTGATGATTGTTGAGTCTTCTTGGGTCTCTGTAGTAACTGTTAAGTGTCTATGGGATGACATGAAACCTGTATTTGGTTGAATTTTTGGGCGAAGTCTTTCTCATCATATTTTCATTTTGATTGTCCTTGTACATTGGGATGGGTGTTTTGCTCCTTGGTATCCTACTTGAGTTGTCTCTTTCTATACACAGTAGAGTTTTTATATATCAAGTTGTTGTTCAGTCCATGCATTTTCATTTTTCTTATATTGAAAATGCAAAAATATAAGGCATTTTACATTGATTGGCATTTTGATCTTTTGAGTCTTTGTCATTTAGCTTAGTGCATGTAAAGAAAGATTGCATTTTTATTTCAGAATTGTAGAGTTGAAATTGAAAATTGTACTGTTTTAAGAAACATATCATTCATTGAAAATTAAAGTTAGGACTTTGCATTGTATTCATATTTACTTTACTTGTTGAGTCATAACATCATGAGTTTCACTGCCATACCTTTTTGAGTAAGCACGACCATTAAAATTAACTCTATAATTTAAAATTGATTAGTCACGATTTTATTTTGTAGGGTGCACAAACGATCTTAGGATTTAGTGTTTTGGAATAGGATTTTATGAGTAAACTTCTCCAAGGCTATTAAATCAACATATGTGTCTGACTAAGGGAGTGGATAAATACATTGTATAATCGGTAATATCAAGAGGCTCTGCTTACACCAGAGTTAATCACGAGGTCACGCGAGGTTGGTTGAAGGGATATCCCCTCGATACCTTCTTAGCGTCATAGATATTTTTGGGGATCTATTTGTATCTGGGGATCTTGCTAGTGCCCTTACCTCCATGAGAGGTGGTACTTTCAAGGTTTCGATATTTTCTACCCTGCCCATATGGTCGACCTGAATTATGATTGCTCGCTTGTGCATCGGTTATACATTGGTTTCTTAGTTGCTTGACTTAGGTGCCACATAGGTTACTTATAGGGGTTATTCTGCAGGTACCCTGAGTCAGATAAGGGTCCTTATAACTGATTTTGTTACCTTTGATCTTTAGCAGGGAGTATCAAACCCCTCATGGACGAGACATACCTTCTTTAGGGAGGGAGGCCCCTTTCAGCCACTTTACCCCGTTTCTATGCATATTGGGGGTTTTATTATTTTTGGTGTGCTCTTTGATTACTAGTTGGACTTAAGATTTTATATCATGCTTTGACTTGCCATTATCATGGATAGTGGACTTCCCATAGCTCCCTCTTTTACCACTACCACACCCATGATGTTCACTCATCTCATGGGGAAAAATCCGTTCTTTTTTCATAATGGTATGCATAATTACGATGCTCAATCCATGCCTTGGGTATCTAATCATTTTCTTGTTGATATGTTGAATATGCCTTCACCCTTTCCATCCTCTCCCTATCCCACTTATATGAATCCTCACATTGGATCCAAGGGAACCATGGCCCTGCTACCTACCTCTTCATTTGATATGGGCCATGTCCCTCAACCAAATCTCACTGTGGGAGGTTGGAACCTCCCCTCTTAAGGATCCAGTCCTAGCTATGCTCTTTCATGATCCAGTACTCAAATGGGTGCTTATTCTACTTATTACACCCCATCCTTGCATCCTTCATCCACCATGTCAGTTCCTTCGAACAATTTTCCCATAGCGAGTCCACATATATCCTCGAGCCTTTCATATGGGGAGAATCAGTTTTACGGTTCGATCTACCCTCTTCATGGAACCCCTTCACATAGGGGAAACATATATCCTCACTTGAATAATCCTTATCATACCTCCGTCTCTTCACAGACGTTAGTGATGATTCCCGTACAAACCTCTTTGGATCAATTAGGTGGAGGATAATACCTTTCCAGACAGGGACAGGGGGTAAACCAGGACCCTTCCTAGCCTGCAATGTTTCAAAGCCAATATTTCCCTGGACCTTGGTATCAAATTCCACAACCCACCGCTAGTCCAATAACTGCCATTCATACTAGAGGTCCATCACCAACCTCTGCAAGTCATGTCGAAGATGGTTCAATGACCTCTGCAAAGTCATGTTGAAGACCTGCAACCATCCACTACTAGTCATGTTGGGGGCATCACTCTAGTCGCCACGAGTCATATCGATGTCACTCTCCAACCTATGTACATCATGTAGGAGATGAGTCTCTATCCTTTTCTATTCACACTGAGAGCATTTCACTAGCCATTGTGAATGATATTGGGGGCATACAGAAGCCTTGAAATCTCAGAAGTAAGCCTAAATTCCTTTGCAGGACTTGTGAAGGAGATCACCTTACTCATTTGTGTTCATCTACTGTTGGGATACTAGAAGCATGGTTCTCACTTGAGGGCCCTTTGGGTTCAGAGGCATTTGTGGTTTCCCCAAACCCTGTTTCTCCTTTGATTGACATGGAAACCATGCCACTACAATCCTCTCTTGACCATACCCCCATTGTCGAGGGTGATGTGTCCCCTATCCTTGTTATCATGCATCCTCTTCAACCTAGAATTGAAGAAGTGGTCGTATCGGTGCAATCTCTGGTCAATCCAACTCTCCTTTTAGAGGGTGATGCATCCTTCAACCATGTCATCAACATTCTTGGTAGCACTCCTTCTGAACAAGAGAGAGTTTTACTCTCCCCGAGTACTCTCCCTTCAAGTCCTGGAGAAGTTCCCTTTGATTGGGATGGTCTTGTGGGGTATCCAATGCCCCCACCTATTTCCTTTCCAGTAAGAGACATTATCTAATATATCATGGAGATGATAACCTCCACTATCACTTTATCCTCCTCGTCTTGGAGAGATTTTGATTTTCCCAAGCTTATGTTGGCTATTCGTAAGATGATGACATTTCATAGAAGTCCAGCACGGGATCCTTGGACTCCCCCGTGACTTGCTGCCTAGAAACTCCCAAACTTGTCTGATTTAAGATCTTTTCCGACTCGTCTAAAAAGAAAAAATATTTCCGAGTGAATTTGTCCCTTTCACACTCGTTAAATTGGACTTGAAAGGTTGTGAGTCTTAGTTAAGTTCTTTTTCGACTCATTTTCAAAAAGTGAAAATATTTTCGAGTGCACTTGTCTCTTTCACACTCGTAAATTGGATTTGAAAGGACCCCTAGTTTATCCCTTTTTCACACCAACTAGACTACGATTATGAAAAAGGAAAAAAAAATCCGCGTTAAGTTGTGATTGCATCTCATGCCCTTGCTTGCAGTATTGAGCCTATAGTCGGTTCTTGCTTTGCGTTATAAACCGTTTGCCTCAGCAGTTTTGCATCCTCAACCAAGCAGAGCCTCATTTATATCCTTCACAATTTGACACCCTATACCCAGGAGGGAACATTCCCCCAAGTGTCCATCTCCTGTAGGCATCTCCTTGCATTGAGAATAGGTATGTTCCACTGCTGGAACTAGTTTTGCTTACTTGTGACACTCATTTCCTCCTTTGTATCATAGCATTCATTTGACTATAAAAAAACAAAAATAGATGGGTGGGAAGGGATTATTGTCTTATATTGGCAACAATCGTGTCGCCTTTGAACAAATAACAAAGTTATTGAGTCCTTTTTTCATCATAATTTTGGGTCTAGCATGGCCTTAGGAAGTTGAGCTCGTTACAGAGATTTTCCTCCACCGACTAGTTACTCTTCCAATCCTTATGGAGAATTCCATTGATGACTCCTGCATCTCATGGTTTCATCATTGAGTCTATGTTGTCAAAGTTTTCCATGTGTCTCATGTTCTTGTTCAAAGGAAGTCTATCAACCTATTTTGTCCATTCCTCATAACTCTTGACTTTGCATGTTGGTCATATCCTTAGTTTGTCTCAGAATCACATGATGTTGTAGTCCTATCATGCACCCTAGTCCTACTTTCATCATTGGTAGGTAACCTTGAACCCAGTAGTCGACATTTCATCATTGGTCATTGACTGGGTGGTTTCCCTTGTTTTCAACGGCAATACATCTACTCACCCATTGGGATTCATGCAGTTTATTTGATGCCATTAGCCTTATTGGTGGTTTCCCCGCCTTTGTCAACAATTTTCCTCATTGGCTGTTATTTAGAGAATCTTTTTCATGTACTGTTTGCACTTGGCACATGCGAAATACGCACAGGGTCGTTGGTTTGTGAACATGTTCTTCATTTGATTTTCTCCAAATCATGAAGCTCCTACTTTGTAACTCATGTTGAATGATGAGATATTCCTTAATTCTCTCCTTTCAGCGGGTCTCCTTCCATCGACTTCATCTCATCTATTATAGAAACGATATCTAGAGTATTATGAGTACCTTGAGGCTTGCAGTCATTAGTGGCAGGTTCTCTCACCATCAACAGTTGGGAATACATCAATGTCTCCTGATTGATGGATTCTTCAAGTGTTCGACCCCGACTCCTTTGTTCACACTTGTAAGAATGTACTTGGTACCTTGATACCTACTTTCATTATAGGTAGGTTGTCTCATGTTTGTTAACGATATACCTTAATGATCGGTAATCAAACGATGCCTCATTGTGTTCGAATCAACTCCTTTATTCACATGATGTATACTTGCACCTTTGGCGGATTGTGTAGAAGACTTGAAGACATCAGTATGTGGCCGCAACTTTCTTGAGTTGTTGCTTCCTTTTCATTGGAACAGTACCTATATGACTTTAGTGATCATGGGATATTAGATTGTACTCCATGGTATACAAATAAATTCATATTGATTTTGAGATGGGTTCTATTGGGCCTTGTCTATGACTATGACAGCCTTTGGCATGTAACCACACTTGTATTTTCCTATCCATGGCCATGGACAATTGTTTGGTATATTTTCACATGGATCTGCAATGTAATTCAAATTGGCCGCCATGTATGCAAAGTCAATACATAATGTAATGAGCAACTAGTTCTTCCAGTTGGATCCCCATCACTCCACTTCTGGGTTTTTATAATGTATTTCAGCCATCGTAGATACTCCTCTAACCTCACACATTACGGGGCATCTGTTATAGCAATATTTACCTCACCCTATGAAATATTTCACAGAGGGCCTTTTTCCATTTCCCTATGCAGACTTTTCATCCCTTTTTGCAAATACTAGAGGTAAAAATACATTTTTTCCACATATATGCACCTTGCCTACTATGCAACATGTGTATACGCAGGCTCCACCACTACAACTCGTGTACATCAAGATTCGTGCCCAAAAATAAAAAAAAATGGTGTCAGGTTTCCATGTCACGATAGGAGATCAATGATCCTTGGCCCTCCATATACTGGAAACGTTCTGACTCAGCCCTTCAATTCCATTTTAAGGCTATAAATGGGCCAATTCCGACCTATGGAAAAGAGGAGAAAGAATTCAACTTTGAGAGCAAAGTTACTCTAGAGAAATTATTTACTTCATATTGAGTCTGCATCCCTTTGTCCTTTAAATGTGAAGACAATGTTTAGCCCCCAAGTTCTTCTCTTATTGATTGAGAACTTCATTGTCTCTCTTCTATGAGCTTGCCTTTGGTGGAGGATTGAAGTGGTAGAGGCCCAGCTGGAAGGAACTTAGTTTCTCGGTTCCGAACCGTGCCGACACGGAAGTTTGTAAATTTTTCACTTATGTTGATCATATATTAATAGAAATACTCTTTTCTCGTCTAATTGATATCTTGAAAATATTTGAATTATTATTCCATGGACCTATTTGTTATGTATATTAATGGATTATGCTATTGAATGTGTTAACATCATATATTATCACCATATGCTTGCTTTGCTTGGTTGTTGAGGACTAGTTGTATGTTAAGCCCTAATATTGGCTCATTACCCCTTAATTGGGGCATATTAGATTAGTAATGCTATTTTATTTATGTCGGCTTAGGCCATTAGTTGTAATTTAGATTAGTAATGTTATTTTAATTATGTCGGCTTTAAGCCA
>ML816953.1:36984-47011 GCA_009831015.1 Picea engelmannii
TACATCATGCATTGCATCTATTATACATTCACATCATAACTTGAATTGGTATACATGTACCGAACTTACCCATTTTAATTTTCATGTTTAAATAATCAAATAACTATCTTTGTCATGAGCATATATCATGTAACATACAAATAAGTCTAGTGGTATACATCTCAATTTCTAACAAAGTATAACTAACTCCAAACAAATGCTAAACTTTGAATTATTAAGATTAGTAAACAACAATGTTCTAACTACCTAAGGTCAAAATATGGGGCATTACAGATTCCTTTGGTGCTTCTTGAAATTGAGCCACCTATCCAACTACCTCCATTACATCTGGTCTGGATGTTGTCACATATAGTAAGCTACAAATCATTGACTTGTATTGCCTCTAGTCTGTAGACTTTGAATCATCATCCTTTCTCAACTTGCAACTGGTTTTCATAGGAGTGGTAACTAGTTTGCAATATTCCATTCTGAACCTCTTTAGAATTTCTCTGATATACTTAGTTTGAGAAATAAAAATTCCTTGGTTTCTTTGACATATCTCGATGTAGAGGTTGTTGTCCGTGCTTTCTTTCCATAGTTCGTAGGGAGTTTTTTCATTGTTTTTTCTGAGAATTACTCTGTTTTGAATGTGAATTGTTGTATGCACTACATGTGTCCAAAAAACATCTATCAATTTGGAATCCATTAGCATTGTTCAAGACATTTCCTATGTAATTATAATCCATTATGATAATGTTCCTTTGTCTCTGAACCAATCTATGAATCCATGCTCTCATCCACTGTCATATATATGTCCAAACCTGCTAAGTATTATTATGAATCCATCTATGTCCATATTGTCCAAGACTCTACTTGCGCAATGGTCCATAATGCTTACCCATTTATCACTATACTATCATGAATTCTTGATTAATCTATCAAATTGTACTTCTGCTAACTGACTGCTTTAGATCTGTCTTCTCAAACTTTGAAAGCTACTCAAAGGATGGTTCTTTGTTCTATCACAGCTATCGCATAGACTTCCCTTGTCTAATATTCATATTACCTGGGAGTCTCTAAGCTGAATGGATCGGAACAATTCCTGCTCTGATGTATATTCATCATCATCTTCATTGGTAGATTCATCATCATCTTCATTGGTAGATTCATCATCATATTCATTGGTAGATTCATCATCTCTCTAAGCTTTGACTTCTTTCTTTCTATCTGTGGATTCATCTTTCACTACAATGCCTTAAAGTACAATCTCTTGAACCTCTTCCTTATTTACTTGTCCTTCTTTTCTTTCAGTTATTTTCCAATCCTTTCTGTATCTGACATCTTTATTTTTCTTTGTAGAATTTTCTTCATCTCATTTTATTTCCAATCTTGCAAACTACGGGATCTGGTCTTTGTTCACTTGTTCTTCATGTTTTCTTATCCACACTTTCTTACATCTGATATTAGTGTTCTCTTTCATGGAAGTATCGATCATGCTTCTACAATCACTAGCTATGTGTCCATATTTATGACATTTGTAACATTCAATGTTATGTGGGGCCACATAGGCATTTCTTTCTTGAGCATTTCTTTTATAATTTCCACAATCTGCAACCTTATGTCCAAAGTTAGTACAATAAAAACAATGACCGTAAAATAAATTTGCATACCTGGAAGTGAATGATCTTCTTTGTGGCGTAGTCCTTCTGAATTTTTTCCTTGACTAATCATGATCATGATTGAAGCTTCTCTGTGGCTTGAAAATGGATGGTCTTCTTGAAGATGTATCTTCAATAGTTTTCTTAGATTCTGGTTGACCATGATTCCTTCCTTTGAGTACTTCCACATAACTCTTTATATTTTCTTCATTCTTCTTTTCTAGCAACCTAGAGTGCTTCTCTTCATTCTCTATAACTGATGTGGATGTTTTTGTCTCTTCAACGTTCTTATTGAGCTTGATGATTTTACTTCTCAAAGTGAAAAATTCTTCTTCAAGCTTTTCAACCTCTTCTTCTTTCTTCATTATCTGAGACTTCATAACTTCTTCTGTTCTTTTCACTTCTTCAAGATGAATTTTTAATGTGATTATTTCTTCTTCAAGTCCTTTCTCTTCTTAACCAAACTCTTCCTCAACTTGGTTTAGATAGTTATTTATTTCCTTAATATGATCTATCAATATCTTCTCTCTCAGTTCTTCTTCTTCCTTATGTGCTTCTATGTTGGCTTCCAAATATTTCTTTTGATATTCAAGATTTTCTTCAATCTTTCTAGCTTCTTCTAGCTGAGTTCTTAAGTTCTCAATGGCATGTTGGGCTTCTTCAAAAATGTGAATACTTTCCTTTTGTTTCATCAATTCTTTCTTGAGTGACTTGTTTTCTTCTCTTAATTCATCTAAAGCTCTAATCGATTCTCTAGTGATTATGTACTCTTCATCTTCTGAATCTGTTTGACATGGTGAACATAATTCTTCTTGATCTGTATCTGCATCTTCTTTGGCATTTTATGAATTTGTGATGGGTGAATAATATATGTCATGTAAATTATCCCAAAGTTATTTGGCTGGTGAACATTTACCAACATTTTCTCTTGCCGGATTAGGTAATCCTTCCCAGATGAAATCCATTGCTATTTTTTTATTCTTCTTCATTTCCTCCTTGGCTGCAGTCTTTGTCCTTTTTGAACTATCATATCCTGTAACAGCTGATAGCCAAATATAATGTCCCTGTGCCTGTAAAAATAATTTCGTCCTTCTACTCCACATCTAATACTTAAAACCATTATGACCATTAAACATTGATACTCCATTCTCAGAATAATCCATGATCTTCTTCCAGTGATTAAACTGTTTCTTGAAGGAACCGGCTCTAAAACCAATTGTTGGATTAGTGAGAGGTGGGGTGAATCAGTAATAGAGAAATTCAATCCTTTTTAACCACAATATGCAAGTCTTATATCAATGTATCATTATCATCCAATATTTGTAGAGTAAATAAACAATGAAAAAATGAGAAATCATACACATACACAGTACACCATTGTTTTTACGTGGAAACCCAAAGCGGGAGAAAACCACATAATACTTTTTCTTATATGTCTTTAAGAATTACATTCATTGGAAGCACCAACATCCTTTGTTTTCCAGTTGCAACTGGAAGGAGGCTCCAACTCGCCAATTCTTTGGCTACAACCAGAAGGAGGCCACAACCCCCTATGTTCTCCGGCTACAACCGGAAAGTGGCTACAACTACTTGTCATTGCCCCGTCCATCTGCCCTGACGTATAAGTAGAATGATGGAACCACTGTCACACTATCAATGTGAGATATACCACTATAACAACCTGTACCAATCAACATGTACCATGAACAAGTGCATCAACCATGCACCAAACCTATACAAATAACATGTCCAAACAACCTATCACAACAACATGTCTCATCAATCTTATCAACCAAATCAGATATACTCACCAATATCAATCACCAAGACAACTCTCAAAGATGTGTATCAACCAAGCATAACACAACAACTCATAATCATCACCAAGATCAATATGTGCTTCTAATAATATACCAATACAAGTATGCTACATCATCCATAAACCATGTGTCAACAATACTACTAACAAGTGCCTCCAACCATGTACCAAGTATGTACCAATCATGTATCAACTACTCATCAACTATGACTCATCAAGATGTACCAACATCATCAACTATACACCTCATGTATGAGCCAAATCATCAACTACTTATCTCAACCATGTACCCAACATGTACCTCAACCAAAATCCCTCATCAATTTCATCATCCAAATCTGATTTGCAAATCTGTAATATACCTGGTGTATATGATCACATACCTACAAACCTTCCTTAACTTTAACAAAAAGAGACTAGCATTTTCATCAAACTTTACTTTACTCTCACATGACTAGTTTTGGATTAGTCAACAACCCTAACTTGAAATAATCATAAATATGTACCTATAAGGAATAAAGATTTGAAAATAATACACAATGTTCTTCAGTTTGTTTTATGAAATTCCTTCAGGTGTCACTACTTGGAACCTCTCTAAAAAGGAGTTATAGCAAAAATGGCATACCTTGTTGAATTCTGACTTATTCTAGAGAGCAAACTTGTAGAGCATGCCCCGCACAGAATATTTGTTGTATGGATCTGAAAATTGTACACATAATACTAAATATTGTACTCTAACCAACACATTTGGTATTACTGAATTTGGATCTATTATGAATACGTTATGACGTTTTTACCCAAAACACTTGTTTTAGACTAGTTTCAGGACTAGCCACAAATCTTATTTTCCACAGAGTGTAACTCCAAAAATACAACGACCCACAAGCTAGAATTTGTATCACAACTACTTGGATATGTTTCCTCAATGGCCTCCTAATTTCACGGTCTGAATCATTCTAGAAAAAAAGTTATTTTGAAAATGATGAGATGACCTGTAAATAACATACCTTAGAAAGCATCATCAAAAGAATTTATCCTCCCTTGAATTTTGGCCTTCTTTACTTCACCTTCCCTCTGAAATTTGTCCTAGATATCCTTTGGTTACCTCAGTCACCTGTAGATATTCAATATGCTCAAGTGTTTTTAAAATGAGAGAGTCTTGCCTCTTAGTTATATTTTTATGTAACTTCGTCAAGGGGTTACCTTTTAACCATCTTAACCCACTTTCCTTATTTTAGGGTTAACCCACTTCTAATTTCTCCATTAACTTTATTATTTAAATAATTTATTTTGTAGTAACTTTGACTTATATTACAATCATCACTTCACTTTATTATTTACCTTCTAAAATCTCTTAAACCACTTTGACTACTTTGACCTTTTGGGGCTTCTAGATGACTCATGAGGGTTCTCCAACTTCACATGGCCATAACTCTCTAACCGTGAGGAGTTACGTGACGTTCCACATACCAATGGAAATGGAAAGACATGTACTATCCATATAGAATAGTATTGCCTTCAAATATATCAAAACTCGTACCATTATCCATCAAACAAACTTGGGTCCATTACCCAAACCTGGGTTCTCCAACTTCTCATGGCCATAACTCTCTAACTGTGAGGATTTATGTGGCATTCCACATACCACCAAAAATGGAATGACATGTACTATCCATATAGAATAGTCTTACCTTCAAATATATTAAAACTCATACCATTATACATGAAACAACCTTGGGTCCATTACCCAAACCTTTGTGCTACCGGAATTCGCTACTGAACTTTCTCCAAGGGTTGAAATCAATCTACAATTTCACTCTCCACTGGTTGAAATCAATGACAACCAGCAATCCATACCAATTTTCCATCAACCTAAGCTAATTGTCTGACACTTTATACCTACAACTTGTCCTCAACAAGCAAGATACACAAGCATATGGTGATAATATATAATGTTAGCATATAAATTAGCATAATATATTAACATACATGACAAATATGCCCATGGAATAATAATTCAAATATTTCCAAGATATCAATTGGAAGAGAAAAGAGTATTTCTATTAAAAAAATCAACAGAAGTACATAGGTGACAAACTTATGTAATGACACATATCAAAATCGAGTAACTAAGTCCCTCCATATGGGCCTACACCACTTCAATCCTCCACCAAAAGAAAGATAATATATGGAAGTCAATGAGGTTCTCCATCACAAAAAAGGAAGGGCTTCGGGGCTGAACAAGGAGTTCATACTTTCAAGGACAAAGGGATGTAGTCTCAATATGAAGTGAAATTTCTCTAGAGTGTCTTTGCTCTCAAAGTTGAATTGTTGAATATCCTCAAGGCTTGGATATGGATTAATTTATTTCCTTTGAATGGAACTGAAGGGATGAGTCAAAGCGTTTCCAGTATATGCAAGGTCAATGGTCATGGATCTCGTGACAAGGCATGGAAACCCAACATAATTTTTAATTTTGAGAACCAAACCCAATGTATGCGGGATATAGTGGAGTAACCTATGTATATTCTTGTTGTATAATTGATAGGGCACGCATATGTGGAAAAATACGCATTTTTGGCTCTGGAATGAACAAAAAGGGATTTCAAGTGTGTAGAGGGAAAATGGAAGGCCATCCAAGCAAGTTGCATGGAGCGAGGAAAAAATTGTTGTAACGGAGTGTGGGAGGACTCTATCAGTGAATATGCGATGTGAGGAGTATGAAGGGATTTGTTGGAACTTTGATGGATTGAGCAGTGTGGAGGCACTCCTGTAGGTGACACAACAATATTTGTTTTCTCTTCTAAAATATGATTCTTCTAGATAGAAAGGTCTTGGTTCAAGGTTGCAGTGGTTGCAAGGTCCTTTTGTTCACATTTTTCCCAGATTGTGAAGAGGATAAAATTTACAGTATGAGAGATTAATTTGCAACACTGTTTTGTTGGGACAATAGTCAGAACTACCTATGGTATTCTGTAGAGTTGACCCAAAGTAACAATGATACTATGAGGTTGAGACTCATAAACAACATGACGCTTCCACATATATGGCTAGCCTAACAGAACATCACATAATTCCAATGAGGAAACATCACACGGTACCTCATCATTTAAGGGATTGATGTCATAGGACAAGCGACATTGTTTGTTGACATGAAGATATCGACCCTGGC
Organism: Picea engelmannii; assembly: GCA_009831015.1. Classification (NCBI taxonomy): domain Eukaryota; kingdom Viridiplantae; phylum Streptophyta; class Pinopsida; order Pinales; family Pinaceae; genus Picea; species Picea engelmannii. Next base: position 43,613 of record ML816953.1, read on the forward strand.
GAAGCCACCTAATGTTGTATGGTTGCAAGTGTGGTGTTGTTGAAAAATACAACTGCTTGATGACCTCTGCTGAGATTAGGTTCTTCTGGCTTCTGCTATCAACAATAAAATGCAGCGGGGTCCCCTTCACCTACATATGTGAATGGAAGAGGTGCTCCCCCTCCTTAGGATCCTCTCATTCTTCTGGTTGGATTGTTGTGGTTGCGAAAATAATAGTGGGTTCTACACCAATTATCTATCTCCTTTTATTATTATCTGAATTAGAGTCTGATTCAAGGCTTGGATTTGTTTCTTTCATATCAACTACAAATTACTATTTCGAGCAAAATTCACCGATGTTGTGCCAAGGGATTTTTTGAAAGTTGTACCACTTCCTAGTGTCCTTCTCCTTCCCATTGCTCTTCTTTTCCTGCATCTTGGACTGGTTGTTTTGAGGTTGGCTATTATGTGAATTAGGGATGTGTTTACCATACTTTGGTTGTTTCATATTTATATACCCAAATTACTGCTTGTTCCGTTGCTTAAATTTCTTCTCAATTTTGACATCATATTGATAAGTGGATCCTAGTGAGGAGATGTCCAGAAACTCCATTTTCATTCAGATGTACCTATGTAGAGGCTCACAATATTTTAGACCTAGATGTCACTCGGAGTCTTTGATACCCAACTTGGTGCACAAGGTATGGAAGGTATTTGTGAACTCCGACACTATTTGGCCCCTCTTGATGTAGCATGGTCCATCTCATCTACTGGTCATCATAGTTTCCCACAGGGTAATATTTCTCCTTGACCAGAACCATAAAAAAATCCCAAGTGGGCTAGACCCAAATATTCTAGACTCCTTTGTCAAATTTTGTTCCCAGTAAGTTTCCCACCATTTTTTTACATGGGGGAGAGCCTTAAGGAGCACAGAGGTGATATTTTCTCTGTCGGAAAAATTGCGGACAAAGAAATAACCTTCTAGCATATTTAACCACTTTTCCAAAGCATATGCATCGATATGACCTTAAAATACAGGAATATCAAAATTAACTTGTACCTTGAATGAGGCAGCATCTCCAAAGTGACTTCTTGACGAAGACATGCATGCTATTGTCGACAATCGTTGAAGGATTTAGGGAAAATTCTCTAAACTCTTGTTCCTCTATTGCACGTAGGATTCCACGAGAAATAGGTTGATGGGATGTTCTGATCCCTCATCTCTCTTTTCTTCCACCATGGGAGGCTTCCTGGGTTGGCGAGAGTCGTTGTCCTCAAGAGAAACTAGCTCGAGACCAAACTCTCTATACCCTAACCTCGTCAAGGACATGCACTAAGAAATGATAAGGAGTATAATTCTCTGATACCACTGATACAAATTATTTTGAGAATGAAATGAAGGCAGAAATATAATAAGCAAATACACATATATATTTCCAGAAACACAAAGATACAATAAAGCACATTTTTTATTGATGAAAGAAATGTACAGAAACTATAAAATTACAGAGTGAATGAACTTGCTAGAATGGTGGCAGCGTATCTCTGAGACTATATGTGATGGATATGCTCATTCACAAGAATATGATGTTTACAATGAGGCTTCAAAGGCCTTTTTAACATAAATAAAATATACCTTAACCTCGAAAGATGAACCGCCAAAAGGTTTGTGGGCCTCGATGAGGGTAGTTGATTGTTGGAATGTTTTCAGACAGAGGCAGAGTATGTGTGTTTGTCATTGATGGCGAAGATCAGCACGATTAGTAGCGCAACGATAATGGCATGGAAATGGAAATATCAACAGTGAAGAGCAACAGTGATCATTGGATCCCATTCAGAATTCTCGATGACCGTTAGATCTGAATTCATATAGGAAGAGTGCATAGTATAAGAGAATAGATCTCTGGCATCATATCTGAGCCCAAAGACTGACGGTCGTTGGATCTATAAGAATGAGCATGGTCTTTACATGCAAGATGAAGTGGGCCTACAAAATCCCGAAAGTAGGAGGACCATCCATCTTCAAGAAGGACATGTGGCAAGCAACTAGAATTTTGTTGATCTGCACATTGGAGGAGTCAACGGAACATGGTGTGGGAATTTGCGATATGCGAAATCCCAAGAATTGATCTGGACCTTTGGATTGAGGTATGTTGTGGAACGTTGGATGCGGAGGACACATGGTGAGCAATTGGCATTTCACTGACTGGAAAGTCAAAGAAAGGAAGTGCTCTATCCTATGAAATTGTGAAATGTGAAACCACGACTTAATATAAGTCATTGATCAAAGGGAGATCATGGACCATTGATCAGGCATGACGAAGGACTGTGAAGTTTCAAAATCGCAATAATATATTAACTGTTGATCCAAGAGGGACATGTGGTGAGGGATTAACATTTCATTGACTGAAAAGTCAAAGGAAGGAAATGCTCTAACCTTGTAACTTGCGATATGCAAAATCGCGATAAGGTCTGGCCCATGGTCATAGACAAGGTCACATCATCGAAGGATTAAGGGAAGGAGAAAATTGCTAATCTCCATTTAGGGGATCGCAAATTGGAGTGTCGAGACCCTTCATCACAGGAATCCTGAAATGCGAGATCGCGATCAGATCTAGACCATTAGATCATTGGATATCTCGACCATTGATCAAGATCGATGAAGTTCATAAGTTCATGAAATGCAAAACACCTTTTGGTGTAGGATGTGGTCATCGCCGATGGTCATATAAGAGGGAAGAGCTAGCATGAATCTAAGCTCCATTTCGGGGATCATAATTTGGAGTGTTGAGACCCTTTGACAAAGGATTGCCAAAATGTGAAATGCGAAATGCATTTTGATTAGGCCCATGGTCACAGCTAGTGGGCATATGGGATAAATGAAAGACCTTGTGGATTTAATCCAGCGATGCTTGTTAAATGGAAATTTGATCGAAGGGATATTGTTGATCTTTACGATTAACTGTTCAGTTATTATTCAGTTAGTAGAACCGAATCATGGTTCTTGGATGGTTGGCGATTCAGTGGATGAAGCGTTGTTGTCCTAGGAATTTGAGGTGTAATTGAAGTCATGAGAAGTGCATAATAGAAAGAAGCAGTGACTATGTATTGTTGGTTGTTCTGAATGAAAAATGAATTCAACTGTAAGAAAGGGAGAATTATAGTATGCACAGTGTGAGACCGACAGTATGCGCAGTGTGAGATAAAACTCAGAGATGAGTAACAGATGTTGAATATGTTGATATTGAGAGGGGGGTGAATCGGTATCAAGTACAATTTAAAAAAAAAAATCAACTTACACTTAAACCATTCAATTATATCCAATGAGCAATGAACAATAGTATAAGAGTTACACCAATACACCACAATACACCATGCACAATATATGAGAAATAATCAATAGTTTTTGTTCAAGGGAAG
>ML816953.1:68329-81113 GCA_009831015.1 Picea engelmannii
CACCATAAAACAAAATTACTTTTAAGACTTCCAAAATTACCACAACCACTTTTATTTTCTTACTTCTTCCAAAAGTACCACAACCATAAAAGACAAATTCAACTTCTACTCAAATCAAACCAAAGCAACTAGGCCATAAAAAAAGACAATATGCATATGGCTTCTTTACCATGAGGAATTTTACTACCATATAACTCCTCTACGGATTAGTGTGCAGCCCCGAGCCAACAATTCCTTATGGAAATCTTCCTTCATGCAACAGGAGATGAAATACCAAACAACCGCCTAATTTTTTCATGGCTCACCACATAATTTCTTCACACGTCCACAGTTCTTTCTCAACTCAACAAGTATGGGGTTCGCTTAACCTCCTCAAAGCACAGTGGAGAAGCAAACTCACAATAGTGACGGCTCTCAACACTCTTTTGGCTCTTACGACCTTCACAACTCTCAGACCTCACAGCTTTCTAACACAGGTCAACACACCTCACAATGCTCTCGATTCTCAGGCCTCTCCGGCTCACACGGCCCTCACGGCTCTCTTGGATCTGATACGATTCTCAGGCATCCGGCTCACACGGCCCTCACGACTCTCTTGGCTCTGATACCAAATCAGAGAACTCACACACAAAGAGACACGAAGAACATACAAAACAACTTATCTATTGCATTAGAGGCATGAGTATTTATACAGTAGTGAGTCAAGAGTTTACCGAAGTCGGTGCATTTATTGCAAGCTTATCTCTATCAACTACTAGACTGGTTGTTTAATTAATTTCTAACAATATATATATATATATATATATATATATATATATATATATATATATAAACAATAAACAACCAACAATAAATTAATAAAGTAATAAATATTATAGATGTTCAAATACATAATGTTAAATAAAAGGTATACATTTTTATATAATATATTTATTAATTTACAATTAAATACTTATTGATTACTTAAAAATATAAATATAAGAAAATCAAATCTGTAATCTTTATATATATATATATATATATATGTGTGTGTGTGTGTGTGTGTGTATGTGTGTATGGACGTTAATCATCAACATCATCATCATCAATAAACAATAAACAATAAAATATATATATAATCAATAAACAATGGACAATAAAATAATAAATATTATATATACTTAAATATATAATAATAAAGTAATAAATATTATATATACTTAAATATATAATGTTAAATAAAAGATATATATTTTTATATAATATATTTATTAATTTAAAATTAAATACTTAATGATTATTTAAAAATATATATACTTTCCATTTCATCGAAAATAAATATAATGAAATCTAATTGTAATCTTTATATTGGTACCTTCCCTATACTTTTCTTATCCCATCTAAATAAATATTTTGTACTGTGTCCTATTAATTGAATTTTTTTAATTATAATATTATAATTACAACTTCTTAATACTTTCACTTTTCCATTTATTTAAAAAAACCTTTTTTTTATTGATATAAAAAATCCATAGCTTAGTATTACATTAAGAAAACAAAATTGATTTTGTTCAGTTCAATATTATAATTACAACTTCATGATACCTTTCTTTTCCATTATTAACTTAGAATTTTAATATTTAATCATTTATAAAACAATATAATTAAAAAAAATTAATAATTAAAAACAAGATAGAAAAATAAAAAAAATGTTTATTTAAATCATTTTAATATTTAATTATTTATGAAATAATATAACTAAAATTCCATTATTGTATTAGGAGATTAATTCTTAAATCATGAATTTTAATATTTAATCATTTATAAAACAATATAATTAAAAAAAATTAATAATTAAAAATAAGATAGAAAATTAAAAAAATGTTTATTTAAATCATTTTAATATTTAATTATTTATGAAATAATATAACTAAAATTCCATTATTGTATTAGGAGATTAATTCTTAAATCATAATAAAATGTTAATTTTTTGTAATTTTATTTTCAACTCTTAACATATTAATAAGTTTTTTTATTAAGATTTTGAAATTTATTTTGAAATTGTGTTGATTCAATTTTCCTTAACAATAATCTTTGATGTTACTAATATTTATGGTGTTTCATGTGTCATTTACTTTAAAGGTTTAATTGAATAAATAATAGCTCCATCTCTTTGTACCTTGTGTTTATCATTACTTGTTAATATCTATTAGTTGGAGTTTATTAGTTGGAGTTGAGTTATTGTTTTTTATTTCGAACTAATGCAAGTTTAAACATAAAAATTTAATTAAAGAAAATAATACAAGTTTATATGACAACTTAATTGAAGGAAGTGATAAAGATTCATTTCAAAAGAGCTATTAAAAAAAATAAAAATTTTCTCTTTAGAAATTATGTAAATCTATAGGACAACTTATTTGAAAGATATAGTTTACACTGTGTAACAAAGCTATTATAAAAATTATAAAATTTTCAGAAGCATTTTAGAAAACAATTGAACGAATCTAAATTATTAATACACCATGTTATTCATTTTTTATGTTGTTGTTTAGTTAAAGTCATACATAAAATGTCAAATTCTATAATAATTCTGTTTTAATTTTTTTATGCACAAAAGAAGAAAAGACATTAACAAATGTTTGAAAATTAAAAGTTAAAATGGAAGAATAAACTTATGGCTTTGACTTTGATACAAAAGAAGATAGTAAAGAAATTAATGAGATTATATCAATGTGAAATTAACTCAATGTTTAGGTACATAAAATTAGAATACCTCCAAGAAAGAATCTCTATGCATAAAAAAATAAGAAAATCTAGATGTTTATTTAACAAATAAGGATAAATTGAAGATTTGGTGCATGTGATGTTCTATTATCATATATATGGACAAGACAAACACTCAATCAAACAAGGGAATACACTATGAAAATCTCAATAGCTTACATAACTTGTTGAGTTTATCAAGAAAACCAATAGACAATATTTTATTAGGGAAGTTCTAGAACACTACCAAATATATATTTATTATGTTGAGATATCTTAATATAAATATAAATGATAACTCATTGTTAATGTATTTTTATTTTTTTTAATGTGTCCCCAAGGTGCAGGACAGTCGGTGATGGAGTGTGTTGTTAAGCCACTCTGTGTTGAAAAAGTCATTCTAAACCTGCAGGGACAAAAAATCCAACCATGTTAAAGGTTGGTGTGGCTAGGGTGTGATCTCTTTCTCAAGCCAAAGGTTAATCCCGATACCAAGAAGATCAGGACAAATTAACAAACAAAAAAAAAATGTATTTTTTTTTGTGATTTTTCTTTTTCAATTTAAAAAAATGTTAAGAAGATTTAAAATTATTATAATTCACAAAATTTAGTTAAAATTGGAATTGAACTTGGGTGGGGAGGATAACAATCACTCCTACATAAACTCAATTAAAGATTGTTGAACAATCTTATTCTTTAGTAAATTTTTTTAATTACATATAAGTTTATGAAAATAAATATATTATATATATATATATATATATATATATATATATATATAAACCACCAACAATAAAGTAATAAATATTTTATATGCTCTGTTAATAAAAAATATATATATTTTTATATAATATATTTATTAATTTACGTCTATATCTATATATTGTTACTTTTCCATCCGATTCAAATAAATATACTGAAATTTATTTTCTTTATATTGTTACCTTCCCTATACTTTTCCTATCCATCTAAATAAATATACTATACTCTTTACTCTTTATCTGGATACCTTCCCTATCCTTTCTTTTTTTCAATTATAATATTATAATTACAGCTTCTTAATACCTTCCCTTTTCCATTGATTTAAAAAATCCATATTATAGTTACAGCTTTGTATGAGATTCAAGGAAACAAAATTGCCCACTGACTTGACTCAACATAGTCCACGACATGGAATATTATAAAAGAGTGTTCCTCCCACACGCAGTTGAATTTATTTATTTATTTATGAATTTATTTCTGCTTTTGGTTTGGATGGTTGCAACTTGGAGATGGTCCAATCATTGATCCTGCAATCAAGCATTATGGTCGCGGGAATGTTCTGGGGCAACATTTCAAATAATGTTTCTCGTCATTGCACACATAACGCTGCACTCTGTCCAAAGAAATAAAAAAAAATGCTTTAATTACCTCCCTCATGCAGCATCTATGATAAAGAATTGCATTATTTAAATTTTATTCCTAGATATTGTCTATGCTTTAAATACTATACTACCCAAAGTTTAATCCAGGTCCTTCCCGTCCAAAATCGAATGGTCGAATCACTATTGCCCGACAAGATGCCTGAGAAATATCAACGCTCCCAGAAGTGACCTTAGAGTGGGGATTCCTTTTGCACCGTACATGAAGATTCCTTAAAAAGGCAGGCAGGTCTTTCAATTAAGCTTGTTATACTTTTCTGCTTTAAGGTCATTTGGGAATGTACTCGTTTCAGTGGGCATTAGGATTTATTCACTTGAATCATGAGGCGCTTTGACAGTTCCAGAGCACTACTATTGATGTAGAGCTGTAAAGCTTTGATACCAACGAAAATGAACGTACTCCTTTTCTTTTCGTTGAGTGGGATGCAGTAATCTTTCCATTTTTATTATCTCATGCCATGCTTTCTGGCCTATTTCTTTTCTTTCTTTAATCAGTAGACGAATAACAGACTTGAAGTTACAGATACACATAGTAATATTGTTCGAAACCGTTCCTTCTCAGGTGAAACAATGACAAGAAAAATAAGATGTCTCTCTCCAGAGTTATATCAGACTGTTAATGGCGCACAAATCGAATTTTTTTTTTCACCAGGTTTGAAACTCGTTGATGATATGGGATGGGACAGATTATAATCATATTGCATATAACAAGTATTTATCTTCTTACCGTTGATGTTTGAAGTGAAAATATTTTTTAGGTTTTCAGTTTGTTATATTTTTTAGGTTTTCAGTTTGTTATATTTTTTAGGTTTTCAGTTTGTTATATTACCAGTTCATGTTCACTTTCATGGCTTTTTTGTTTACCTGATGATCTCACTGCTGTGGATTCGACTCGGCAAATTTTCAGACAAAACTTTCTGACATTGTTGTAAAAGTTTTGATTATGAAATTTTATGTTCTGGCGGGATAACTTACTTTTTTCAGCATTTGTCCTAAAGCAGTCTCTACGAGAAGATCAGATCCACAAAAATCGTTTATATTGTCCACCACCCACCCAATAAAATTCTGCATGGAAACAAAAAATCCAGAAAATTCTGTGTGTTCACCAATCCAGGAACATTCTGTATGTGCTCACCAAATCCAGGAACATACAGGAAATCTTATATGCTGTAAATATATGGAGAGAGAGATACATAGATAGTTAGTTACTCTCTTTTCAGTATACAGTCTCTCGAAGTGCGGAAAGAGCTCTGCTTTTAACTGGTGTAACATATTTCTGCGTTAATAATTTTGGACTCGATCAGTGAAGTATCAGATCATGGGAAAATATTGAATTGCTAAAAAACAATCTGGAACTTTATGCTCGAAGATGCTCTTACAATCCAACGGATCCAATGCTCTCCAGAGCAGCCAGTAGAGACTCGAGAGTACTACATCCGTTCGATTGAGTTGAACACACTGCACACTGCCATAGGTAAGCCAATGTTGAGCAGCTCACATTTTTCGATGTAGTTCAGCAGGGTGAATCTGACAGGGGTGAGACATTGGTGATAATGTATAACTGCATTTAAACCAGTTTGCCTTGTTGGATCATATATCTGTCCATGTCTGACTTTTTGGATAATGTATCTGTCCACTTAAATAAATTTTTCTTATTGGACATTTGTTAAGTCACTTGTTAGCATAACAAAATCGATAATTCCTTGCAATATTGGTTATATTGGTTATCATAACTTACTATTTCAATTAACAGGAGCCAATTGTTCACAATTGTTATTGTTATTGGGGACAATTATCATTTGTTGAGCCAAATGTTGACAATTGTCATTGTCATTGGGAATTGTTATGGGGAAAATTATCATTTGGTGAGCCAATTGTTGAAAATTGTCATTGTCATTGGGGACAATTAGTATTTTCTGCTGTTTAATAATGTGGTGGGGCTGTTTAATAATGTTGGTTGATTTATTATTTGTATCCAATGAAAACCATGTCACTTGAAATACTTGTATATAAATATAATACAACGAATATTTCATCTCACACAATAAATTGCTAGAAATATTTTACAAATATTTTTATGTTGCAGGAATATTTATATTTAATTGGCAATGGAGTAAATTAATTCTATACTAAAATGATTTTCTTTTTTATCATAATTATGATAAGAATTTAGTATAAGTTTTAAGTATCAAAATTTAGTAACACAATTTTATTATGATTCATTTTTTTTTTGTATGGTGAAACTATAATTGTCATTCTCAATAAAATGCATAAATATAAGAGGGTTATTAGTTAGATTCTAAGTTATGATGTGGACTAATGAGCAAGAGATGATGTGGATCCATTAGACATGGTCATTTTTATCACACAACTTGTACTTGTCCAAGCCCAAGACAAGTAAATCAAATCTCGTGTAACTACAAGATAATCCACCATTGTCATCTTAGTAGGAAATCCCCATGTTTTAGGGATGGAAGACGTCCAACCCAGAGGAGGTGTCCCCGGTAACCTCAAGGGACCAGACAACAAGGGTATGGTCAAGCTCAGAGCACCCCTCTCACAAGTTACCTAAGTCAAAGGGTCTATGTTAGAAAAATTGAGGCAAAGGAAGAGTTTTGTGTACCTTCCTGGAACAAGAACAATATAGCATATGCATATAACAATTTCCAAGTACCAATATGACAAAATACCTCAACAGACAATAAACAACATAAATATATAATCGTTGAAGTAAAATTGCAGAAAGATGGTGGTCTATAAAAGCCAATAGTATATTGTAACATCCACAAGAAAATTGCAACAAGATGATGGTCTATAACAACAAATAGTATTTTGTAACAGTCATAAGAAATTCAACTCAGAATTGCAAGAAAAGATAGTGAAAATCTAGCGTTTATCAGGGAGATTAATTAGCACTTGTCCCAAGAATTTTTTGAGTATGTTAGCTAGTAATTAGAATGAGTTATGCAACCAATTACAACAGTTAGGATGGTTGTAACAAAAATTTGCAACAACAACAAGATAATTAGTAAATTCATCTAAGATAAGGTTAAAAAAGGTTAATAGAAGCTTTAGACAATAGAGTTTGAGAGTTTGTTTGATCAATTCCTTCACAAGAACAAGTAAACTAGTGCCTTTTTGGGCTATGGAGTAATTTACAACAACAATATAACTTGGAGAAATAATTATAATAATAATGTCTAAGGATAATGAAATGAAGTTGATGAGCTAGCACATTAGGGTCTCAAACAAGCCTCAAAAGATGAATTTGCTAGAGAGCAAGCACCTTTGGGCTCTAGGGAATTCTCTCTCCACACACACACACACACACACACACACACACACACACACATATATATATATATATTGCAACAAGCCTCTAGAACCACACTCCTAAGTGCAAGCACCTTAGGGCTTTAGGAGTTGACTCTAGATCATAAGTTTTTCTTGACAATTTAAAGGGTGGAAATATCTAGAGAGAGGAGAAAACACCTTATGCTCCTCTCCTAGGGTTTTAGACAATCAATATCACAATCTTAAATATGAACAAGTAAAATTTACCATAAACATTCAATGCGTGAAATGAAATTGCAGATTTTACTTACTTCACCAAGAATAATCAACCATAAAACATAAATTTTCCACCAAAATAAGCTAAAAGATAGCCAAAGCAAGTCCTCCAAGAAATATCGCACTAGTAAAATCAACCAATGTTGGCAATAGGGTGAAAATTTCAGATCCACTCATCTTGTGTGAGGATGAGTTATGTCAAAATGAAATTCCAAGAGGTGTGTTTATATCACCTCTTTGGCTTAAAACATCAACTTTAAAATATAACAAGGCCGACATCAAGAATTTTCTCTTATAATAAAAAAATTCAAATTTTACATAAAATAACCCTAAAAAGGGTGACATCATGCCCTTCTAGGGTGACATTAGGATCCCAAAGTGAAACACTAAGGATGATTTGTGCAACACTAGGCCTCCAAAGGCCATTTATCATGCCACACATGCCAAAACATCAATCCATCAAACCGTACCCTTCTTGGTGATGTCATGGGCTAGCAGGGTGATGTCCAAGCCTCCAAAGGCTAGCATCCAAGTGCAAAGAGGTGGGAGCTCTTCTCCTAGCCATGTCAGAGTGCCCCCAAGTGCAACGACCTCCTCCTTCAAGGTACAAATGATCATCACAAGGTTTCCCTAGATGTGGGGTCTGACACCCATCCTTAGGCTCTAAAGCCCTCATGAAGGTTCGAACAAGGTCATCTCCTCATGAATACATGTCCGTCGAGCAAGGTCTTGCAAAGAAAAACAGATGCACCCTCCAAGGGTCCATAAGTCACAAGAATCATACCAAATAAGCCACGTCTAATAATGGAACCACCCAAACATGCCAAGTAAGCCACGTCTAATAATGGAACCACCCAAACATGTGAATTAAACCCCCATTTTCAAACTAAACAAATGCTCAAAGACCTTATACAATTTGTCAAATTTAGGTGTGGAAGGGGTGTTAAGGAATCCAATTGGGTTAGTCAATCCCCAAGTCAAAGGTGTTTCCCAAGGGAAACCTATCTAAGTCATGTGTGAGTATGAGGTGGAGTGGGGTAAGACTTCTAGGTATGGGTTTTCATGACATACATGGGATCGTATTGTCTCATTTATGGATGCCTTTGTTGAGGGCTAGCCACATCCTTTTCCTCTCTTTTTTTAAAGCATATTTCTCCAAGCCCTTTATTAGCCATTTATTTTGCATGTGTTTCCAAGTTGAAGACAATAAGGGGTACTAAAAAGGAAATGCATAGCCCACAAATGCTCTACCTTGGAAAGAAACATTAATTATTTAGTTATTTATTTTATGGGTCCCTCACATTTTTTTAGAGAGGCATTTCATTGATCTTGGGATCCCAGGGTGAGATTTTATTGCATGATTTTTTTTCTAGGGAAACTCCAAGCCTAATGGCCCTTTCTTCCCATGAAATAAAGTGCATGCCCTTCTTGGGTCAATAAGCCCGAAAACTCAAAAGATGAGGAGATGAAATGGAAGAAGTATGGAAAGTGATAAGTATGATCGAAAATAGTATGATGGCTCTTCAAGGAACCCCCTAGTAGCACCCCATTCCCGAGGGTGACCAACTTTCTAGGACATGATGACACCCACCAAGGTTAAATAAGGAAAAGGGTATAATTTCCAAGCAAACATTATGGAATCAAGAAAGGATTCTTTGCAACATATTCAAATGCTTCAATTATTAAAGTGACACTTACCATGAAACCAGAATTATTACCTCATGAAGAAAGACATGTTGTCCTCTGGGGCCAGGCAAGTGTCACAGATGTTGCTCTACTATTGGTGATGACCAACGATGCAAGTCAAGACAGGGGGGGTTGTGGGGCTCTGCTAGTCAATCTGGCTCTCGACACTCCATGTCTACTACATGTGGGCCTCGAGACATGATATTCTTAGTTACCCCTAGGTTGGGGGGCGGTCAACAGTCACCTATGAAGAGTGAAATCTAAGAGTTCCAAAGCCTATAAAGAGCTATTCAAATTCATTTGAACATAGCTTGGAGTAGCTCAATAGTCAAGGGCTTGTGATAGATCGAAGGAGAGATTGGATTTTAGGCTTGGGAGTTTTTATAGCTTGATAGCATGGGAGCATTGGTGGTTCTAAGGCGTGGATCATAGATCTAAGATAACATTAGGAATTTGCTTGGATATTTCGTATAATAATTTTTAGTTGGATACAAGGGCTTTAGGACTCTGATGGTATTCATTTTCATTCTTGAGTTTATTAATTAAAATGTATTATTATTGTGGGAAATTTTCTCCTCTTGTTGAGTTGATGAGTTGTGTTATGGAATAAGTTTTTGTGATTTTTTAAGTGGATTTCATATTTTTGGTGTGCACTTTGAGAGGTAACACATAGATTCACCATATGGTGAATGAGTAGGAAGAACTTGCACCAAGGACTACTCTAGCTAAGGGGATTATTGGGTAGATTTGTCAAGGAAGAGAGACAACTCCAATATGGAGTCTAAGCAGATGTTGTTTGGATCTCTAAAGACGACTGTGGGAAAGTGAGAAGGATATGGCACATAAAGGAAGTGTATGAGTTAGAATAGGTAGAGAAAGACCTTTTCATAATGAGAATGATGTCATATACATGTTTCTCAATCCATTGATGATCCAGATGGATATCAGTGGCCACCTACCTTTTCCAACTGGCTCAAAACAGTTTTTTGACATTTTTGGCAATTTACTATTTTTAGCAGTTTTTACTTCCGGGGCCATTTTGAGGGCCTAAATGAAGGTTTTTCGGTATCGATCTCCTCAATGATAGTTGAATAAATAATTTATCCCCCAAAATGAATCTCTTCGGCGATACCTTTCCAACGGGCTATCACACGCCTAAAACGGAGATCGTATGCAAAAGTTAAGACCCCGAGAAGTTGATGTACTAGCTTACCCAAACGGGGCCCACATGACTTTTGGCGTTTCATCTCCTAGGGTTAGGTTTTTGGATGTCTATGGTTTTTGAAATTCTTGATTATTGTAAAAAGGCCTCCATAGCCTCATTGTAACCTTCTGTTGGCAGCCAATTCACATTTTTCTACTGTCTTATAAGCTGCCTACACTAATGTTTTGCAAACATTAATTTTTCGTCGCAATTCTCAAATAAACGACATTTTTATTTTTTGCGACATTTGTGCATTTATATTCATTTTTGTTTTCACGACTGTAAGCGTGAAAACTTGATCTTTCGATGTCGCATTAGAATCATTATTGAATTGTTATTATCATTCTTGTCGATATGCCCATTGCGCTTACATTTCACTTATCATTATGCAGTTGGCAAAACTTTTTGATCTATACTCATTGGACATTCTTGGATTGATTGTGCGACTTTGTCTCATTGAGTTTGTGATGCATTGGCGATTGGATTTATATGTTCTTTGATTTGATCTACTTGACCATTGGTTTCATAAAATATATAGGTGTTATGGTTAAACCCTTGATATATTTCATTTGATATAACACCTAGTTCAAAACGCATTGGCACATTGGTTAAAATCTTGATATGAATTGTTACAACGCATGTCACATAGTCAAAACATTGGTATTGGTTTCGATTTGTATGTTTGATTTTAAAACTATGGCATAACTATTCCTTGCGTGTAATGATCCCAAGCCATTATGCAAGGATCATCATTGTTTTGGTGTCTTTTTAAACTTTTTTCAGAGTGAGGTATTTCGTCAAACACTTTGTTGATCTACCTTTTAGATGTGTTTATATGTGTGTATGCAGCAAATAACAGAAAGAGATAACCATGGAACATACCTCAACCATATGCAATAAGATAGACAAGCCAAAACATCTCAATGCTTCTTTATTCATAAAATAGAGAAACCTGCTACAATGAAGATGCCAATCTGGAACGCTCAACAGATGGCCAAGAAGATAGACAATAGATAAGAGCTGCTACAAAATGCTCCCGCTAATACAAAAGATGTCTCCAAAGGCTGAATGAGAAATGAAGATCAATACAAGCAGATCTGAATGACAAACTCTCCAGCTAAAGAATGCCACGCTCCAATAGAAGGCTGAAACCCTCAATAACTCAGCCTTGCTTCCAAAAGTGTCCAATCACCCTAATAAATATGCCAACTGATAGATCGGATGATGGTAAGAACAACCCAGGTGACTGAATCTCCAAGATCCCTCTCAATCTCTATAGATCTGAAATCCCCCACTGAATGGTGCGCCCCACTAGATGACTGAAAAACTAGATAATTCGGCCCTGCTACCAAAAGTGTCCAATCACCCTAATAAATATGCCAACTGATAGACCAGGTGATGGTAAGAACAACCCAGGTGACTGAATCTCCAAGATCCCTCGCAATCTCTGTAGATCTGAACTTCCCCACTGAATGGTGCACCCCACTAGATGACTGAAACTCTAGATAATTCGGCCCTGCTGAAGGAGGCCTCCAAATGCTCTGAAACTCTCCACAAATATAGATTGGGACACTACAAGTCACTAGGTAAAGTCTCAGGTTTAGATCTGAAGTGTAACCCCTCCAAACGGACTAGATCTGGATCTCAAAAATGCCCTCCTTCTCTTCAATTCGCCCCATTGCTCAAGAAATAATCTAAGCCATAAAATTATCTCAGAAAGCACTAGATCTGATGTCCAAGGCCCTGCAATGAAAACCCAAGTGATAGAATCCTCAACAGACCTGCCAATATCCTACAACGAATCTCTCTCCAAAGATGGTGCACCCCTCTTGCTGGAATCCCTCAATTGGTGCACCCTCTCTCTATCTGCACATGAAACTGATGTAGAATCCTCCTGTAGTAGATCTGGAACTAGAATGGTGTGGGAGAGTATTGCATCTCCGAGACCAAGCTTGGGACAAGATAGGTAGAATCTTTCACCACCAAATCGTCCTCTAGGGTTTGTTATGTCAAAACCCTCAAAACCCCCAATATTGGGCTCACTAGCTAGAAGCCAGAAATCAAAATAAGATCATACATGAATAATGAGAAGAGGCCCTTGCCTTCCCTTTATACTTTTGGCTCACCTTGTCCCTCCAAAGTGACTCTCATTTTATTAATA
>ML816953.1:86117-117004 GCA_009831015.1 Picea engelmannii
CTTTTGGCTCACCTTGTCCCTCCAAAGTGACTCTCATTTTATTAATATTTAATTAATTAATTAAATCACTTTAATTAATTAATTAACCTTTTTACCTCTAAAAAGATCCTTATCTCTCCTTGTGGCTTCCCTAGCCACTGAAAGTCACTTCTAGCCATCCCATCATGTAGTGTTTCTCCTCCCGATTCCAATGAGCTATTACACTGATAGGTTCCTCCAAGTAATGTGCCCAAAATGACCTCTTCAGTGAATTACATTGCCTTATAGCTCAAAATAGTCAAAATCATGGAAATCGTCGGAATGCAACGCAACCAAAGCCAACCTATGCGAAATGGCTCATAATGATGGAATATTATCATCGATACAAGCTAGACCCCACAATGCCTCTCAAATACCCCTGTACTCGCTATAACATCCATCTGGCCACTCTGGTCATCATAAATCTCTACACTGGGATAATGTCCCAAAGTGGGGACATTACATTGCGCCCGTGGTTTATCCACTTACCAAAGGTTTCAATGCATTGATTGAAATGTCATAGTTATAACACATGTGCATTGAGATTTGTATATATGAAAGCGTCGACGGTTGTACCTTGGAAATAACAATTATGCATGGCCAGCAAATAAGCTCCACCACCTTCGCATGATGTCATTAATGCCTATCCCTTATCCATGTTTCACCTCAGCTAGCATCGGGTAACCCTTCATGCAGTATGCTCCTGTGTGTGCTGTGATTCAAACCCTAGACTTACCGTGTGCTCGGCTCCATGGCACCGGTGGTGCGAATTGAGCCGAATGGTAGCCAAGCCTTGCTACTGTTCGACAATGCCCGGAAAGACTTAGAGGATAGCGGTTGGCTCACCTTTGTACAACGATTCGAGTGTTTTAATCTATTTGTTGCACAAAAGTTCGCCCTGACTTTTGATGGATGTAGGGCCAAGGTGGGTGACATTCAGTTGGAAATCAATGAAGAGTTCATTAGCTCCACCACAGGGTTACCGTCCAAGGGCCAACGTTGGTTTAAAAATTCTAAAGTGGAGGAGGTGCCATGGTCACTACTGTTCGTCTCATGAAAGGTCACATCCCGTGACAGAGGTATGCCCATTTCCATGCTTAAACCATGATGGCATGATATTTTGATGGTGGTCAAACAATTCCTGACCTGTGAAGGTCAATATGGACTCATTTTTCTTTATCACCTTCTACTGTTAATGAATTTTATAGGGTATCCATTGAATATTCCTTTTTATTTCCAGCGTAGCCTATAAAAAATGTCAAAAAGGTTTAAAAGAGAAAAGGCCGATAGTAGCCTCTTCCACCATGTCCTAATCAGACTCATCGTTGTTCATCACTTAAGTCTCCACAGTGATAGATGGTGAGATTTTATCTCTTGAAATGGTTTTGATGATACAGACCCTGTCCAGATTGACAAGCCTGTGGTTAATGAAACTAAGGTCAGGCCACCCGTACCCTTCCATGTCCTACTGCCTTCTCCTAAACCCTCGGTCGACCCTGATATTGAATTACCCGATGTTATAATTGAGAAGGCTGAGGCTATAGAAAAGAGTGTGAGCAAAAAGGTTAGAGGTAACCCTACTGTTGATGGCAAAGGTAAAAAGAATGCTTGGCTTATCTCGAGAATGGCTAGAAATAAGCCTAAACCTAGTGCTGAGCAGAAGCCCATAGTCCTTAGTGAAGATTCAGACTCTGACATAGAACACTTCCTAGCTAGTGAGTACCCTTACTCATAGGGTCTATCCTCCGAACCACCCTATGACTTCGTTTCTAATCTCCCCCCTTGCCTAAGGAACAATCCTAGCTACCCTGGGATCAAACTACCTAACGAAACCCTCGACAATTTAACCAAACCCTCACCTACTTTTTCAAAGCCCAGACAGTTGTCATGTGACCAATGTGATGTGTGGTTGGAACGATACTATATAGACGTCCCCTTACTATAGTCGAAGATCCAATCATTGGAAAACCAAGTTGCAGTGTTGACCAGCCAAAGGGACAAGCCTCAAGCAACTGATAGGAAGCAGAAAACCACTGGTTCCATAGTTTTCAGGAATGTCGAATCGGCTACAGTCATCGTCAATTCCAAAATGTCATGATCAAGCCATCTGCTCGTCATCCAGGTATGAATTTAGGTATCAATTTCGTTTTGTGAATTCATCGGATTAATATAATGATTTGAGTTTGGTTTTCAAATAGCTCTGTCTATCATTTGAAATGGCTCTATCATAATGTTGTTCATCCTGTACATTGTTTTCGTTTTGTTAAAATTGGATGAGGTTGTGATTTGGTTAAATGATTCGGTCATACCCAGTTTAGCCTTTGATAGGTTTTCATCAGATTTGATTCGTTTGTCTGTTGAGTTAACGAAATCGATGGTTTTCTTTCAATTGGATTTGGTTAGTATCAAATTTGAACATGAGGTTTTCATGTTAAAGTTAGAACAAGATCATGTTTGATTTGGTATGATTTCATTATGGTTAGATTATATCGGCTCTAATTTAGTTTGTATGCTGTGATTTTGGAACGACTTCGTGAGTTTTAATATGTTATGAGATGTAGTCTCCTAAATCAGGAATACAACTCTGATTAACTCCGATTTAGAAAGAATGACTCTGTTTTACGGAAATGATATTCTCATTTAAGTCTATGCAAAAGATATCTACGCCCAAATCATGGAACAGTTTTGATTCACAACGACTATCTTAAACTTCAACTGTTCGATTCTCTCTTGTCTTGATTGGATTGCTGTGTATCTTCAGTTAGTACGATGATTTTCATGAGTTGGATTCGTATCATAGATGCTGCTCTGCTTGATTTTAATTTGCAAAACGAATTGGTCGACATATGTTATCTCTGTAAAATTCGGTTATAATTCGTTTTGAAATGAACGATTTCGTTCAATGTCAATCAATTTTGTTTGCCCCAATTAACAATAACAAACGATTGAACAAATCCTATACACCCTGTTATAAACTTATTGATCCTGTTATGATTTCATTTGAGTTAATTTACACACCAGTCTTGATTTGATTCGTTAAATGATATGGATCGTTTGTTTATGTTAATGCGATTGTATCAAATATGGAAATGATCCTGTTGTTTTCATATAGATTCTATCGTGTTTCCTGTTGATGGATAAGGCAATCGATTTGTTTAGCTGTATCGGTTTTAGTTTGATATGAAAACGATTCCATTATTGTTCATTACGATTCTGTTTACCCGATTTTGTGATAACAAACGAAACAGAGTATATGCATTTCTGAAGTCGTTTGGTTGATCTTAGTCGTGTTTTGATCTCAAACTAGTATAACAATTTCAATTTGGATGATTCGTTTGTCTTTCAAATAGCTATTAGATACTTGTTAATAGTGGAATTTAATTCTTTAAAGATTTGAATTGATTTTAATGCTGATTCTATGTCTGATTTAGACCAGCTACAGAATCGCAAGATTCTGTAGCTAGTCTATAGAATTAGATTTTTTTTATCATTTTATCAATAAAATACCCTTCTAACTTGTCCATTTTTAACCCTTTTCAGGTACATCCGAATTGCATTGGACATGCTGGACAGTCTAGGAGATACTTGTGTGTTTTAGTTTTATTTTAGGTTCCTAGTTTAGTCAGACTTGGGATATCTTCCCAGATTTTATAAACAGTTTTGATAACTTCCACAGGGATGTTTTACCCTATGGAAGGTCTTTAAATACTTATTATTTTTTGTAATAAGGAGCATCCTCACTTGTGGGAGAACCAGGATATGGATTTCTAATACAAACTGAGACATGAATTGATGTTTTGCTATAGCTTTCACTTTCATAATATCAAGCTTTTGTTTCAAGTTTATGCATGTCATTTGCAGTTGATTATAGACTACTTTAGCCATCGTAATCTATTGTAGAATGATATGATTTAATTAATGTTTTATCCATATTTGATTTCTCTCATTACTTAAAAATACAACAATTACTTTGTTTCAGTTGATGAATCACATATTTCTCTTCTTCATTAATTGAATCGTTTTGTATAAGTCTTTGCATACAGGTTTATCTAACTGTGAAGATTTATAAATCATGAGATTGTTGTAATTTTTATGTCTTGTTTGTCCTGTAATCATATTTGAAGAGCACTGCAGCTTATCGTTTACGACAAGCTTCTGGATAATTCGGTGCGGGTTTCCTCCTTCCGATCAGCTAAAACAATCAGTACATACAGGACAAACCTGGAGCGTTTCTCTAGGTCAGTTTGTTATTTATTCGTTTGATTAATTTGTTAGTATAATATTAGTAGTTTAGTTAGATATATGTTTAGTTAGATTTGTAGTTAGAATTAGTATATTAGTTGTTTAGTTTAGTTAGTTCTATTTTATTTCTGTTCATAAAATTATTAAATCAACAAAAAATATCTCTTTCTGTCTTAGGACAGAATATTAATGAGTTTTTCAGGTTTTATTTAAATCTGTAAATTGTTAATATTGTATATTTTGTGAATAAGATTTATTTCAGTTAGTTTTAGTTAGATTAGTTTATTAGTTTGTTTATAGTTAGTTTTAGTTAGATTAGTTTATTAGTTTGTTTAATAGTTAGTTTTAGTTAGATTAGTTAGTTTAGAGTAGTTTCTTCTTTTTGTTTTTTTAGGACTTAGATCGGCTAACGGAGCCGCTAAACCCATCAGGGTGGTTCATCCCAAACGGCTTGGGTTATTAGACAACCCCGGACCGGTTCTACTCTCCCAGTTGACGGACAGTCAATTTCGCCCGTCAACAAATGGCGCTAGAAGGAGGGCCTGAAATTAATTAATGGCACGAGGCAGTTGCAAGACTCCTCCACCACCTAATCGCTCACCTATAGTGACTAGAAGCCATTCAAACGATAATATTCCCCTTCAAACAACAACTACTTCAACCGACGATCCACGGATCACAGTTGAGCCAACAACCCCTAATCCTACAGGTGGTGACATACAATAGATTGTCCGTCAATCTCTTATAAAAACACATAGTGCCTTAGCCCGTTTGAGGCAACCTAACCGACCGTGGGGCCAACCTTTGGACTTCTCTGATATCAGAGAACAATTAGGAGGCACTGATCTCACTGTGAATCCTACAGATACAATCTTAAATCCTGTTGCAGGAGGATCTGGGATACCCCCTTCACCACCTCCATCATCTCCTTCCTCTTCTGGAGGGGATTCCTCTGACGAAGGCGATTCCCCTTCTCAGCCTTCCACACCCACTACACCAATGGAAAATCAGAACAACCTTGCTAGACCTTGGCTTGACCAGGATGCCGTAGATGTACCTGGAGCTCAGCATCCCTTACCTAAACACCCAGAGAAATGGCTTCCCAAGTTTGACCCTGACTCAAAATAGATCGTTGAAGATTAAATTAAAATTTTTATGTTAGCCATAAGACTCCGCAATGTCAAGCATGAAGACGTTGTCTATAGGTTGTTCCCCTATACTTTCGAGGGCAATGCATCCACATGGTACTTTTCCCAACAACCCCATACCATCATGTCTTGGGAAAAGTTCGAGTCATGCTTTTTGAAAAGTTCAGAGACGGTAAACCTCCGGAAGTCCTAGTCATGGATCTTTCTAGCTTAAGAATGAACCCAAAAGAAAAAGTTAAAGACTTTAATCAAATATTCTTAACACTTAAAAACCGAATCCCTGCAGATTCCATGCCTGCTGAGAGTCTTATAATAGCATACTACACTAAATCTTTGCATCAAAGTATAGCTATTTGGGTTAAACGATCTAAGAAAGCCACGTTGTTAGAAGCCTTCGAGGAGGCCATCCAGATTGAAAAAGACATTCTTATTCTTAAAGATTCTACTAGTAACGAAACAGAGACTAGTTCTTCTTCCAAAAAGAAGATCGAAACCCTCCCCAGATCCACTCAAAATAAAACACAACCTGAAAGCTCTGATTTAGAAAACTTAACTAAAGTTGTTCAAAAACTGTCAAATCAAGTTATAGATTTGAAAAGGTTGACCGAAGAAGCTTTCTCCAGCAAAGGGCCTTACAAACCCCCGTTCCGAAATCCTTTTCCTACCAACTGACCTAATCCAACCACCGAAGGCCTTAATCTAGAAAGTCTGCAATGCACTCTTCAAACAATTCTAGAAGCCCAAGATAACTTGATGCCTCCTGAGATTCCCGAGGAGGTAGTTGAACAAGAGAAAGTCCAAGAAGAAGAGTCTTCTCCAAACATTTTTGGACACTTCTCGGATAGCATATTGCAAACTAACTTTGAGACAATACATCCCTATAATACCATAAGTAAGACAACAAACAAACCTTCTACCAAAAACACTACAACTTTGCCTCCAAAGCAATCTAAATCAGCTGAAACTAAACAGAGTAATGTGAAACCCAACTTAGATTATGATGTAGTTGAAGATATTAAAAAGTTGAGAGCTAACATTTATGTTTATGAGTTATTGAAATTTCCATTTCTGCTACAAAAAATGTTACAGAATATCTCAGAGAATGGCAAAAATGGTAATTCTAATGGTAACAAGGTTGTGAAAAACAAAGTTCCCCAGAAGACTTCCAGTAAAAACAATCCTGATCCTCAAGATAAAAGAATCCTTCCTGTAAGTAATGTAAATAATGTAAATAATGTAGATAAAGTAGCTTTAGAAACTACGAGTAAAAAGCTACAAGCTACCACTCTTAGCACTCGCAAAAATGTACCTCCATTTTTGTTAACTTTCGAAATATTTAATAGAAACGTGCACAATTGTATGGTAGACTCAGGAGCGTCATCCAATGTGATGCCATGGTCTATATGCCAGAAAATTAATGCAGAAGTTGAACCATCTACTTTAAAAATCATACAACTTGATCGGACCAATGTTAAAGTTATATGCGAACTAAAGAATGTGCTTATTAGATTATCGTCTAATTGTTATTGATATAATTATTGTGGATATTCCAGAAGTGTATGGTTTGTTTTTAAGTAGGGACTGGTCCAAGCAGCTACATGGATATTTCACGACAAATTGGTCCCATCTATGGCTTCCAGACAACGGTAAGCCTAACAAGATCAAGGTAAATCGTGAACGCTACCTTAAGTTCACGGTCACAGATTTGAACGATCCCAACGAACCATTTACACCTTCTGCCGATTCACCCAAAGTACAAGGGATGGACACCTTCTTCGAAAATTTCATGGTCGAGGCTTCATCTATCACCAATCCAGAACAACAGTCTAAGATTGTAGAATACGTGCAACCAACAACTTCTACGCAACGATCCCATGTGCCCGATGGAAATCAAATTTGGTCTCTTTATTTCGACGGGTCAAAGTCCAAAGAAGGAGCTAGCGCAACCTACGTTATTATCGATCCAGCAGGTAACAAAACATTAATTGCATGTAGGTTGGAATTTGAATGTACTAATAATACTGCAGAATATGAGGCTTTACTGCAAGGTCTCAGAAAATCTTCGGATATGAACATTCAAAATTTAACCGTCTTTGGTGACTCTGAAATAGTGGTTAGACAGGTAAGAGATTCTATCCACTGTCTGTCTCCGCATCTCAAAAGCTACCAATCTGAGGTATGGAATTTAATGAACAAATTTTCTGCTTTCAATATAAATTCTATTCCTAGATTGAATAACTTTGAAGTAGATTTATTAGCTAACGTAACTTCTAAACTTCTTCCTGCAGAAGGCTTGTCCCCAGATGCATTCTCCATCGAGCTGTTGTTCCAACCATCCGTTCCCGACAACATCACGAACTGGAGAGTCTTTGACGACGATCAACAAATCATTAACTTCCTGCACATGGAAGAAACCTTTCAAGGCACGGTGATAGACGAACACACACATGATGACAATTTGCACGATTTTACGGTAATACCATATCCGAGAACTCATGAATCTTCATCAGACATGGTAAACTTGATCCCTAAATCTATAGTTAGATTAGAGTAGTTTTATGATCTTCAAGATAAATTTAAAAAGATGGTCAACTGTAAAACCAATAGTTCCTCATTATCTTATGAAAAAGTAAACTTAGGAACTAAGGACAATCCGCAGTGCATTAATCTAGGGGTAGGATGTTCTCAACAAGAAAAAGATGCATTCATTAAATTGTTCAAAGAATTTAAATATGTCTTTTCATGGACGTATGATGACCTTAAAACATTCGACCCTAATATCATATAGCATGTCATTCCGATGAAGCCCCAAACCTTACCCTTTCAACAAAAATTGAGGAAAATGCACCCTAAGCTCAAACCGACCATTCAAAAAGAATTGAATAAAATCCTAAATGCTAAGATAATTTTTCCTGTTAGGCACACTCAATGGGTTTCTAACCTTTTCCTAGTCTGGAAGAAAAGTGGGGAAATCCGTCTCTGCGTTGATTTCCGAAACCTTAATAGAGCGTATGATAAAGACAACTATCCTGTCCCACCCATGGAACAGATCCTTCAATAGGTATCTGCTTCTGAGAGGCTATCCTTACTGGATGGTTTTTCGGGGTACAACCAAGTCCTGATGTCTCCACCAGACCAACTTAAAACTACCTTCCGTACCCCGTGGGGCACTTATGCTTATCGTAAAATGCCCTTTGGATTGATTAATGTTGGAGCCACCTTTCAGAGAGCAATGGACTTTGCTTTCCGAGGCTTAATCAATCATTCCGTCGTAGTTCACTTAGATGATGTGACTGTATTTTCTAAAAACAAAACTGATCATCTAGCTCACTTACGAGCTGTCCTACAATGATGTCGTAAATACAACATCTCCTTGAATCCTAAAAAATCTATCTTTGCAGTAGAACAGGGTAAACTCTTGGGATTCATTATGTTACGAGAAGGGATGATTATCGACCCCGAAAGGACTCAAGTCATCGCGAAACTTCCCCCTCCTACATCCAAAAAATCTATGCAGTCTTTCTTAGGCTAGATTAACTTCGTGAGGAGATTCGTCCCCAGTTTCTCCGAAATGGTCAGGCCTTTACAGAATCTAATTAAGAAAGACACCCAATATCACTGGGGACCCCTAGAAAGTCAAGCTTTTAATGCAATAAATAAGGCCATAATAGACGCTCCATCTATCATGAGCCCCTATTTTTCACAAGACTTTACACTCTATACTTTTGCTTCTGACCGTTCCTATGTTGCCGTCCTAACCCAAAAGAATGTCGAGAACAATGAAGTACCCATTTCCTTTATGAGATCCTCTTTCAAAGGCGCTGAACTTAATTACCCAGTAGTAGATCGGAAAGCCTACGCTGTTTTCAAAGAAGTTAAGAACTTCCGGTCCTATATTTTGAAGTCTAGGACAAAAGTCATTGTCCCCTACCCAGCCGTGAGGAACCTATTAGTGCAGAAGGAACTAGGTGAAAAGAGAGTTAACTGGGTCACCTCTTTGTAGGAGTATGAATTAGAAATCACCCCAGCTCAGATAGTGAGAGGCCAAGAGTTATGCAAGTTAGTTGTTGATTCAGCAGCAGGACAACAAGAAGAAAGAGATGCGTCAAACCTAGGACAACACGATCAAAATCTAGTCTGTTGTGCACAAAACTTTGTCAGTCCTTGGTATGACGATATAAGATTCTGTCTTGAACATGGGTCAGCACCCCGTCACCTTGATCCTTTTAAAAGAAGAGCGTTGAGATTAAATTCTTCCTCCTTTCATCTGGTTAATGGTATCCTATTTCAGCAAAGTTTTGACGGCGTACTGATGCGCTGTCTTGAAAAAGACGAAGCAGAAAAAGGCTTGCTAGAGTTGCATGCAGGAGAAGCTGGTGGTCATTTTGGTGGTGACACCACTGCCCATAAGGTTTTAAGAGCCGATTATTACTGGCCCATGCTTTTTAGAGACGCCCATGCCTTGTGTCATAAATGTATCATTTGTCAGAAAGCATCAGGGTGGTTACAAAAACCAACCTTTCCTTTGCAGCCCGTTTCAGTAGATTCTCCTTTTCAGCAGTGGGGCCTTGATATCATAGGTTCAATCAACCCCCCTTCCTCAAAAAAACACAAGTTTATTGTGACAACCACAAATTACTTTACCCGGTGGTCTGAAGCTGCTGCGTTAAGAACTGTCAACACCATTCAGGTAATTGCCTTTCAAAACTTGAATATTATCACTCGTTTCGGTATCCCTGACTGTTTAGTATTCGATAATGCTTCTTAATTTTCTTCTCTTGAGATGAGCGAGTTCGCTTTGGAAAAAGGAATTAAATTGAAGTGTTCTGCTAGCTATTACCCCCAGGGCAACGGATTGGCAGAATCGACAAACAAGAACTTGATTAAAATCATCAAGAGAACGGTGGTTGAAAATCACAAAAATTGGCACAATGCATTGTTGAACGCACTATGGGATGATAGGGTAACACCAAAAGCTGTTGTAGGTAATTCCCCCTTTTTTCTCGTTTATGGCAGAGAAGAAATTCTTCCACCTCACATTCTTCTTCCTTCACTTCAGTTGTCGCAGAAAGTCCAAGAAGAAGATTGTCCCCCTTTGGAAAACCGAATTAACGCTTTGATGAAGCTAGAAGAAGTAAGAGCCCAAGCTAAACGTAAGTTATATCAACATCAACTATTGGTTAAAAGCTGGTTCGATTCTAACTCTACTTCTGATAGGAATTTTGAAGTAGGCGACCTCGTCCTGAAATGGGACAAACCGCATGAGGGAAAGGGAGAGCACACAAAATTTCAAAACTTATGGCTTGGACCGTTTTTAATTGCTGAAAAGTTGGGTCCCAGTTCTTTTCGTTTGCAAAATCTAGAAGGGCATCTTGACACCTATCCGGTGAATGGCCAAGCCCTGAAAAGATACTTTTCTTGATAACTACCCTTGTATACTATGTACATATTTTCCTTTTTTTTGTTTTTTGTTTGCTTTTTGTTTTTGATTGCCCCTTTGAGTTTGTCAGCTTGTGTTTTTGGAAAATACACATACCTGTACACTGAGCTATTCAGACAAAGACAACAGAAAATTCCTTCGCTGAAATAACTGCTAAGAAAATTTGTATAAACATAAATGGTATATTTCTGAAATTTATATCTGTGTTGGAAAATGTCTGTTGTTTGAAAGAAGTTGACTGATTTCAATCTCTGAGTAAATCCTGTCATGATCATCTATTATATTTTTACGCTGTCCCTATTCCTTAATGGAATGACTTAGAAGATGTCTCCCTGTCTTAGGAAGTTGTTTTTGTAAATGAAACATATCTAGATCTAAATAAAGGACAATTCTAAACAATTCTGATGAGGTTTGAAAAAATATGTTAAAATATCATGATTTTCATCGTCACCCTGCTCAACTATATATCTTTGAAAAATAAGACAAAATAAATTATAAATAGAGCTGTGGGAAGTTCTTGTAAACCCCCCGGGATACTGAACATGTCTGTTGGCAGTGGGTAAATGCATGCATGACACCAAGACAACTTCGCCGGGGTACTGAACAGGCCCGATGGCAGTGAAGCAATGTCGGGTATATGAAAATTTGCAAATAAGAAACCTCTTTAATGTCCTTTATTCTGATCTAGAACTTCTTGGCAGGATACGAATGTCAGAGTGGGTTAAATGGAAACCCTGTCGAGGCTATGGACGCCTACTGGAAGCAGTGGCTTTGTCAACAATATTGGAGATTTTATCTTTAATGTCATGACTCGCTGGTCTTAGGACTGTTATCTGTTTTCATCTTTTAAAACACTGCTGGAATAGTTGGTTAATGATGATGTTTATACGATTTTCTGGTTGTTATTTTTTAGTTGGGATTATCTTTGCTGTCCTAATCTGAATTTGTCCTTTTGGCAGAGATAACTGCTTCTACCAGTGTGTTGCCATTGTTGGCATCCAATTCACATTTTTTTACTGTCTTATAAGCTGCCTACACTAATGTTTTGCAAACATTAATTTTTCATCGCAATTCTCAAATAAACGACATTTTTATTTTTTGCGACATTTGCGCATTTACCTTCGTTTTTGTTTTCACGACTGTAAGCGTGAAAACTTAATATTTCGAAGTCGCATTAGAATCATTATTGAATTGTCATTATTATTCTTGTCAATATGCCCATTGCGCTGACATTTCACTTATCATTATGCAGTTGGCAAAATTTTTTGATCTGTACTCATTGGACATTCTTGGATTGATTGTGCGACTTTGTCTCATTGAGTTCGTGATGCATTGGCGATTGGATTTATATGTTCTTTGATTTGATCTACTTGACCATTGGTTTCATAAAATATATAGGTGTTATGGTTAAACCCTTGATATATTTCATTTGATATAACACCTAGTTCAAAACGCATTGGCACATTGGTTAAACTCTTGATATGAATTGTTACAACGCATGTCACATAGTCAAAACATTGGTATTGGTTTGGATTTGTATGTTTGGTTTTAAAACTATGGCATAACTATTGCTTGCGTGCGTGGTTTATCCACTTACCAAAGGTTTCAATGGGCTGATTGAAATGGCATAGTTATAACACATGTGCGTTGAGATTTGTATAGCTGAAAGCGTCGATGATTGTACCTTGGCAATAACTATTATGCATGGCTAGCAAATAAGCTCCACCACCTTCGCACGATGTCATTAATTCCTATCCCTTATCCTTGTTTCACTTCTGCTAGCATCGGGTAACCCTTCATGCACTCTACTCCTGTGTGTGCTATGATTCAAACCCTAGACTTACCGTGTGCTCGGATCCATGGCACCGGTGGTGCGAATCGAGCCGAATGGTAGCCAAGCCTTGCTACTGTTCAACAATGCCCGGAAAGACTTAGAGGATAGTGGTTGGCTCACCTTTGTACAACGATTCGAGGGTTTTAATCTATTTGTTGCACAATAGTTCGCCTTGACTTTTGATGGTTGTAGGGCCAAGGTGGGTGATATTCAGTTGGAAATCAATGAAGAGTTCATTAGCTCCGCCACAGGGTTACCATCCACGGGCCAGCGTTGGTTTAAAAATTCTAAAGTGGAGGAGGTTCCATGGTCACTACTGTTCGTCTCACGAAAGGTCACATCCTGTGACAGAGGTATGCCCATTTCCACGCTTAAACCACGATGGCATGATCTTTTGATGGTGGTCAAAAAATTCGTGACCTGTGAGGGTCGATATGGACTCGTTTTTATTTATCACCTTCGACTGTTAATGAATTTTATAGGGTATCCATTAAATATTCCTTTTTATTTCCAGCATAGCCTATACAAAATGTCAAAAAGGTTTAAAAGATAAAAGGCCGATAGTAGCCTGTTCCACCATGGCCTAATCAGACTCATCGTTGTTCATCACTTAAGTCTCCACGGTGATAGCTGGTGAGATTTTATCTCTCGAAATGGTTTTGATGATACAGACCCTATCCAGATTGACAAGCCTATGGTTAATGAAACTAAGGTCGGGCCACCCGTACCCTTCCATGTCCTACTGCCTTCTCCTAAACCCTCGGTCGACCCTGATATTGAATTACCCAACGTTATAATTGAGAAGGTTGAGGCTATAAAAAATCCTGTGAGCAACAAGGTTAGAGGTAACCCTACTGTTGATGGAAAATGTAAAAAGAATGCTCGGCTTATCTCGAGAATGGCTAGAAATAAGCCTAAACCTAGTGTTGAGCAGAAGCCCATAGTCCTTAGTGAAGATTCAGACTCTGACATAGAACGCTTCCTAGCTAGTGAGTACCCTTACTCACAGGGTCTGTTCTCTGAACCACCCTATGACTTCGTTTCTAATCTCCCCCCTTGCCTAAGGAACAATCCTAGCTACCCTGGGATCAAACTACCTAACGAAACCCTCGACAATTTAACAAAACCCTCACCTGCTTTTTTGAAGCCCGGACAGTCGTCATGTGACCAATGTGATGTGTGGTTGGAACGATACTATATAGACGTCCCCTTACTACAGTCGAAGATCCAATCATTGGAAAACCAAGTTGCAGTGTTGACCAGCCAAAGGGACAAGCTTCAAGCAACTGATAGGAAGCAGAAAACCACTGGTTCCATAGTTTTCAGGAATGTCGAATCGGCTACAACCGTCGTCAATTCCAAAATGTCATGATCAAGCCGTTTGCTCGTCATTCAGGTATGAATTTAGGTATCAATTCCATTTTGTGAATTCATCAGATTAATATAATGATTTGAGTTTGGTTTTCAAATAACTCTGTCTATCATTTGAAATGGCTCTGTCATAATGTTGTTCATCCTGTACATTGTTTTCATTTTGCTAAAATTGGATGAGGTTGTGATTTGGTTAAATGATTCGGTCATACCCAGTTTAGCCTTTGATAGGTTTTCATCAGATTTGATTCGTTTGTCTGTTGAGTTAACTAAATCGATGGTTTTCTTTCGATTGGATTTGGTTAGTATCAAATTTGAACATGAGGTTTTCATGTTAAAGTTAGAACATGATCATGTTTGATTTGGTATGATTTCGTTATGGTTTGATTATATCGACTCTAATTTAGTTTGTATGCTGTGATTTTGGAACGACTTCGTGAGTTTTAATATGTTATGAGATGTAGTCTCCTAAATCGGGAATTCAACTCTGATCAACTCTGATTTAGAAAGAACAACTCTGTTTTATGGAAATGATATTCTCATTTAAGTCTATGCAAAATATATCTACGCCCGAATCATGGAACGATTTTGATTCACAACGACTATGTTAAACTTCAACTGTTCGATTCTCTCTTGTCTTGATTGGATTTCTGTGTATATTCAGTTAGTACGATGATTTTCATGAGTTGGATTCGTATCATAGATGATGCTCTCCTTGATTTTAATTTGCAAAACGAATTGGTCGACATATGTTATCTCTGTAAAATTCAGTTATAATTCGTTTTGAAATGAACGATTTCGTTCAATGTCAATCAATTTTGTTTGCCCCAATTAGCAATAACAAACGATTGAACAAATCCTATACACCCTGTCATCAACTGATTGATCCTGTTATGATTTCATTTGAGTTAATTTCCACACCATTCTTGATTTGATTCGTTAAATGATATGGATCGTTTGTTTATGTTAATGCGATTGTATCAAATATGGAAATGATCCTGTTGTTTTCGTATAGATTCTATCGTGTTTCCTGTTGATGGATAAGGCAATCGATTGTTTAGCTGTATCGGTTTTAGTTTGATATGAAAACGATTCCATTACTGTTCATTACGATTCTGTTTACCCGATTTTGTGATAACAAACGAAACAGAGTATATGCATTTCTGAAGTCGTTTGGTTGATCTTAGTCGTGTTTTGATCTCAAACTAGTATAACAATTTCAATTTGGACGATTTGTTTGTCTTTCAAATAGCTATTAGATACTTGTTAATAGTGGAATTTAATTCTTTAAAGATTTGAATTGATTTTAATGCTGATTCTGTGTCTGATTTAGACCAGCTACAAAATCGCAAGATTTTGTAGCTAGTCTATGGAATTATATATTTTTTTATCATTTTATCAATAAAATACCCTTCTAACTTGTCCATTTTTAACCCTTTTCAGGTACATCCGAATTGCATTGGACATGTTGGACAGTCTAGGAGATACTTGTGTGTTTTAGTTTTATTTTAGGTTCCTAGTTTAGTCAGACTTGGGATATCTTCCCAGATTTCATAAACAGTTTTGATAACTTCCACATGGATGTTTTACCCTGTGGAAGGTCTTTAAATACTTATTATTTTTTGTAATAAGGAGCATCCTCACTTGTGGGAGAACCAGGCTATGGATTTCTAATACAAACTGAGACAGGAATTGATGTTTTTCTATAGATTTTTCTTTCATAATATCAATCTTTTGTTTCAAGTTTATGCATGTCATTTGCAGTTGATTATAGACTACTTTAGCTATCGTTTTGTATAAGTCTTTGCATACAGGTTTATCTAACTGTGAAGATTTATAAATCATGAGATTTTTGTAATTTTTATGTCTTGTTTGTCCTGTAATCATATTTGAAGAGCACTGCAGCTTATCGTTCACGACAAGCTTCTGGATAATTCGGTGTGGGTTTCCTCCTTCCGATCAGCTAAAACAATCAGTACATACATGACAAACCTGGAGTGTTTCTCTAGGTCAATTTTTTATTTATTCGTTTGATTAACTTGTTAGTATAATATTAGTAGTTTAGTTAGATATATGTTTAGTTAGATTTGTAGTTAGAATTAGTATATTAGTTGTTTAGTTTAGTTAGTTCTGTTTTATTTATGTTCACAAAATTATAAAATCAACAAAAAATATCTCTTTCTGTCTTGGGACAGAATATTAATGACTTTTTCAGGTTTTATTTAAATCTGTAAATTGTTAATATTGTATATTTTGTGAATAAGATTTATTTCAGTTAGTTTTAGTTAGATTAGTTTATTAGTTTGTTTATAGTTAGTTTTAGTTAGATTAGTTTATTAGTTTGTTTAATAGTTAGTTTTAGTTAGATTAGTTAGTTTAGAGTAGTTTCTTCTTTTTGTTTTCTTAGGACTTAGATCGGCTAACGGAGCCGCTAAACCCGTCAGGGTGGTTCATCCCAAACGACTTGGGTTATTAGACAACCCCGGACCGGTTCTACTCTCCCAGTTGACGAACGGTCAATTTCGCCCGTCAACACCTTCTTCTTGCGAATGCGCGCTTCCATCACATCTCTTCTCAGAGATAAGCCGCCACCATTCCAGCAAGCTTGTTTCCGTTGCATTTTACAATTTCAGCTTATTTTGTTATTGAATAGAAAACCCGTTTTACTGTATCTCTGTTATTTTGTGTTAAGCACTTGTTAATAATCTGTATTCATTTTTTTCTGCTCATAAAATATGGATCAGTGGTATTAGAGCGGTCTTCTCCTTGTCGTCTTAATGCATGTCCCCAACGAGGTCGAAGTACAAAGAGTTGGGTCTCGAGCTTGTTTCTCTTGAGGATAGAATCTCTTGCACGCCCAAGTGACCTCCCATGGTAGGATAAAATAAAGATGACGGGACAGGAGATCCTTTCAAACTGTTGATTGAGGAATCCCTCACGCAACAAAGGAACGAGATGATGGA
Organism: Picea engelmannii; assembly: GCA_009831015.1. NCBI lineage: Eukaryota > Viridiplantae > Streptophyta > Pinopsida > Pinales > Pinaceae > Picea > Picea engelmannii. The sequence goes on from ML816953.1 coordinate 103,134, forward strand.
TAGTTTCACGCAAATCCTTCGGCAACTACCAACAGGCGATGCATCTTCTTCGAACGGAGGCGCCACCCCCTTCAAGGTACAAATAAACTTTGATATTCCTATATTTGAAGGTCAGATAGATGCAAATGCTGTAGACAAGTGGTTGAATCTACTAGAAGTGTATTTTTCTGTTCATAAATTTTTGAATAGAGAAAAGATTACTTTTGCACTCCTCAAAGTCATTCCCGATGTCAAAGATTGGTGGGAAACTTTCTGTGAGAAAAAGGAAACAAAGGAAACCTCATTATTTTTCAGTCACGACCACCTGGGAATCCTTCAGGGATGCTATTAAGGAACAATACTACCCTATCGAAAGTTATGACGACCTGTATACCAAATGGACCACACTGTAGCAAGAAAGAGACCAAGTAGTGCCAGATTTCACAAATATCTTCCATACCTTGCACACCAAGTTGGGTATCAAAGATTCAAAGTGACATCTGGTGATCAAGTATCACGGTGCTCTGCATAGATACATCCAAACCGAAATGGAATTTCTAGACATCTCATCCTTGGGCACGACCTACCGATATGCTGTCAAAATCGAGCAGAAGCTCAAACAAAAGACGCGACAATTTGGGCCTGGGAACCCCTCACAACAAAAGCTAGGAAAGGATGGCCCCAACCCACTGAACAAAGGACAGAGAAAATATGGACAGTATCAAGACAGCCAGTACAAGCCACAAGCAAATAAGGACACCGAAAAGACAAAGAAAGATACTGGGAAGTGGTGCGACTTCCATAAGAGCCCTTGGCATAAAACTGTCGACTATCGCTCAAAGCAGTCGCTGGTGGCCAAAGTGAAAGCCTCTAAATCAGATGTATATTCTGACTCCGAGACAGAACCAGAAAGAGGAGGACAGATCATTGATGTGGAACCCAGCGCCACCGTTGCTACCACCAAGATCCAGCCTGGTGAACCAGACGAGCTAGAAGAAGGAGAGCTCCTCTTCCATTCACAGATGTGGGTAAAAGGCACCCCACTGCACTTCATCGTTGACAGCGGTAGCTAGAAGAACCTCATCTCAGCAGAGGTCATCAAGCAGCTGGCCTTGCCAACAACACTGCACCCACAACCCTACACCATTGGATGGCTCTGCCAAGGAAGCGATCTCTGCGTCGGCCAACAATGTCGACTATCATATGGCATCAAGCCCTTCAAAGATGAGGTATTGTGTGATGTTTCTCCTCTTGAAGTTTCTGATGTTCTTTTGGGCCAACCTTATTTATGGAAATGTCATGCTGTATATGAGTCTAGGCCTTGTAGTCTTATTATTACTTTGAACAGGAAATTGTACAAGATACCCGAGGCAGTCCCATCTAGTGCTATTTCCTTGATCTCTGCTAAGCAATCTAGGAAGTTCATCTCTCAGACGGGGAAGTTTGTCTTCTTCGTGATTCGCTCTCAGAATAAGCAAAAGATCGCAGCCACATCCAGGGTCTCTGCGGCCGACCTCTCCACACAACAGAAGCAAGTATATAAGGTCATGGAAGAATACTCAGATATCTTCTCCTCACCTACAGGGGTACCTCTACACTGCCAGGTCAAGCACCCCATTGATCTGACCCCCGACGCACCGCTGCGCAATGGGTTAGTCTATCGTCGCTCTTTGTTAGAGAATGAGGAGATCAAGAGATAGATCCAAAAACTACTCCACAAGGGGCACATACGCCCTATCTCATCACCTTGTGGGAGCCCAATCGTGCTGGTACAGAAGAAACATGGAACCTAGCGACTCTGTATTGATTACTGGGCTCTGAATAAAATTAGTGTTAGAAATCGGTACCCGATTCCTCGAATCGATGACCTCCTTGATCAACTAAAGGGGGCCAAATACTTCAGTAAGATTGATCTGAAGTCTGGCTACCACCAAGTCCCAATAGAATAGATAGAAGTATGGAAGACCGCCTTCAAGTCAAAGGAAGTAATTTTTGAATGGTTGGTCATGCCCTTTGGCTTGACAAATTCTCCAGCCACTTTCATAAGGATGATGGACGATATCCTGCGACCATTCACCAATACTTTTGTAGTGGTGTATCTAGATGACATTCTAATTTACAACAAGACTTGGGATGAATACTTGCAACATATTCAACAGGTTCTGCACACCCTGCAACAGCACAAGCTATACGACAACCTGGAAAAATGCTCCTTCGGCATGGACAGGGTCCATTACCTGGGCTAAATCATTGATCAGCATGGCATACATGTGGATCCAGCCAAGATCCAAGTCATCCGTGACTGGCCAGCCCCAAAAACACTCACTCAGCTTCGGAGCTTCATGGGACTTGCTAATTTCTATCGCAGGTTCATGTTGGGTTTCTCCCATATTGCATGGGCCCTCAGCCAAATAAAAGGGGTGGTGGTAAGGCAAAATTTGCGTGGGGCCGGTCCCAACAACAAGCGTTCAATGATTTGAAGCAGCACTTGTGCTCAGCCCCAATACTTTCACTACCAGACCTGCAACATCCCTTTGAGATCGAGACAAATTCTTCAGACTATGTCGTGGGTGTCATTCTCACTCATCACGACCACCCCGTGGCCTATCATAGTGAGACACTGTCAGATACTGTTCATAAGTACCCTACTTACGATAAAGAAATGTACTCCATTGTACAAGCATGTCACCAGTGGATACATTACATTCTTGGGAAGGAGACAATCATCCACACTGATCATAAGCCATTGCAAATCATGCAAACACAGGGAAAACTGCAAAATGACTGCCATCAAAAGTGGTCCACATACTTGCAGCAATTCCACCTCAACATCAAGTATAAAACAAGAAGCACCAATTGCATCGCTGATTGCCTCAACAGACTGCCAGTTGCGGAACTCACCACAGAGCTAGACTCTTGCGGCCATGAGACATCTAGATGACCCCAACTCTATGAGACAGACCCTGACTTCTCCACCACCTACCAAATGTTGGGTGCAAATGCAGTTGTTGATAATTTCCATCTTCAAGATGGGTTGTTGTGTCATTTGGGCCATTTCTATGTTCCATCAAGCGAGCGAGTGAAGCTGATATGGGAAGCCCACTACAGTCGGTTGGTAGGACACTTCGGCGTTGAAAAGACAGTGGCGATGCTACAAAAACATTTCTATTGGCCGAAACTTTGACAGGAGGTCGACAAGTATATTAGGTCATGCACTGCCTACACTATTGCCAAACCGACCACTAAGAAACATGGCTTGTACACCCCTCTTGCTACTCCTGATAGGCCATGGGAATCCATCTCAATGGACTACATGTCAGGCCTCCCATCCACCAAGCGGGGAAATGGCTGTGTTTTTTTGGTTGTTGATCGCTTTTCTAAGATGGCGATTCTGGTTGCCTGCAAGAAGAGCATCACGGCAGAGGCCACTGCCAAGATCTTCTTTGAACGAGTCTGGGTACATTTTGGAATCCCACAAACCATTGTCTCAGATCAGGATAGTCAATTTCTCATCACATTCTGGTTGAGCCTTTGGTCACTGTTGGACACCAAGCTCACCAAATCCATGACCTTCCACCCCCAGATAGATGGCCAAACTGAGGTTGTAAATCGAATGATTGTGCACATCCTTCGCATGTATAATTCAAAGAACGCTCGCACATGGGATAAGATCCTTCCTTATGTCCAACATAGCTAAAACCGAGCCTTGCATAGCTCAACCGGCCACAACCCCTTTCAAGTGGGGTTGGGATTCCAACCATTGGGTCCCATAGATGTTGCACTTCCCCTTGCGGTCACCTCGACTGACTCATCTCCTGCTCCAACTGAAGATGACAAATCCAACCAGTTCATTGAGAGGATCCAGCACATCCTCCAATAGGTTCAGGATATCCTACAAAAGTCCAATGACAAGTACAAACAACACCATGATCAACATCGGGTGCCGCATAAGTTTCAGGTGGGCGACAAAGTTTGGTTGCACTTGCAGAAAGAACGCCTTACAGGACCCCATCGAAATCTTCTCCCACTCCGTTATGGACCGTACACTATCACCAAGGCTGTGGGGGATAATTCTTTTGAGCTCAACATTCCTCCTTTCCTTGGCCTGCACCCAGTGTTCAACGTGGATCTCCTTCGCCCTTATTTCCCACCATTATTGGACACCTCAAAAGAAACAAAACAGCTGACACCAACATAGCTCAACCCCAGCTGCATACAACAAGCATCCAATGATCATATTGTGGACAGACAGATCAAGGGCACTCGACAACAAAGGATCCATCTTTATCGAGTCGTCAAAGCAGGGTAGCTCCTGCACCAAGGCAAGTGGCTCACCCGGGGCCAAATTCAGCAGAAATTTCCTCATCTAATGGGGGACCTGAATGCAATGGAGGCCATTACTTCCTAAGGAGGGAGGATTGATCTAGATGGATATCGGTGGTCACCTACCTTTTCCAACTGGCTCAAAATAGTTTTCTGACATTTTTAGCAGTTTTTACTTTCAGGACCATTTTGAGGGCCTAAATGAAGGTTTTTCGGTATAGATATCCTAAATGATATCCTAAGTCATGAGTGAGACCCAAAAATGAATCTCCTTGGTGATACCTTTCGAACGGGCTATCACACGCCTAAAACGGAGATCGTATGCAAAAGTTATGACCCTGGGAAGTTGATGTACTAGCTTACCCAAACGGGGCCCACATGACTTTTGGTGTTTCATCTCCTAGGGTTAGGTTTTTGGATGTCTATGGTTTTTGGAATTCTTTCTTATTGTAAAAAGGCCTTCAGATCCTCATTGTAACCTTCTTCTTGTGAATGCGCACTGCTGTCACATCTCTTCTCAGAGATAAGCCACCACCATTCCAACAAGCTTGTTTCCGCTGCATTTTACAGTTTCAACTTATTTCGTTATTGAATTGAAAACCAGTTTTACTGTATCTCTGTTATTTTGTGTTAAGCACCTGTTAATAATATATATTCATTTCATTCTTCTCATAAAATATGGATCAGTGGTATCAGAGCGGTCTGCTCCTTGTCGTCTTAATGCATGTCCCCAACGAGGTCGAAGTACAAAGAATTGGGTCTCGAGCTTGTTTCTCTTGAGGATAGAATCTCTCGCATGCCCAAGTGACCTCCCATGGCAGGAGAAAATAAAGATGATGGGATAGGAGATCATTTTAAACTATTGATTAAGGAAGCCCTCATGCAACAGAGGAACGAGATGATGGATAGTTTCGCGCAAATCCTTCGGCGACTACCAACAAACGATGCATCTTCTTCGAATGGAGGCGTCGCCCCCTTCAAGGTACAAATAAACTTTGATATTACTATATTTAAAGGTCAGATAGACACAGATGCTGTAGACAAGTGGTTGAATCTACTAGAAGGGTATTTTTCTGTTCATAAATTTTCGAATAGAGAAAATATTACTTTTGCGCTCCTCAAAGCCATTCCCCATGTCAAAGATTGGTGGGAAACTTTCTGTGAGCAAAAGGAAATAGAGGAAACCTCATTATTTTCAGTCACGACCACCTGGGAATCCTTCAAGGATGCTATTAAGGAACAATACTACCCTGTCAGAAGTTATGACGACCTATATACCAAATGGACCACACTGCGGCAAGAAAGAGACCAAGCAGTGCCAGATTTCACAAATATCTTCCATACCTTGCGCACCAACTTGGGTATCAAAGATTCGGAGTGACATCTGGTGCTCAAGTATCATGGTGCTCTACATAGATACATCCAGACTGAAATGGAATTTCTAGACATCTCATCCTTGGGCGCGGCCTACCGATATGCTGTCAAAATCGAGCAGAAGCTCAAACAAAAGACGCGACAATTTGGGCCTGGGAACCCCCCACAACAAAAGCCAGGAAAGGGCGGCCCCAACCCACCGAACAAAGGACAAAGAAAATATGGATAGTATCAAGACAACCAGTACAAGCCAGAAGCAAAGAAGGACACCGGAAAGACAAAGAAAGATACTGGGAAGTGGTGCGACTTCCATAAGAGCCCTTGGCATAACACTGCCGACTGTCGCTCAAAGAAGTCGTTGGTGGTCGAAGTGAAATCCTCTGAATCAGATGTAGATTCTGACTCTGAGACAGAACTAGAAAGGGGAAGACAGATCATTGATGCGGAACACAATGCCACCATTTCTACCACCAAGATCCAGCCTGGTGAACCAGACGAGCTAGAAGAAATAGAACGCCTCTTCCATTCACAGATGTGGGTAAAAGGCACCCCACTGCACTTCATCATTGACAATGGTAGCCAGAAGAACCTCATATCAACAGAGGTCGTCAAGCGGCTGGCCCTACCAACAACGTCGCACCCACAACCCTACACCATTGGATGGCTCTGCCAAGGAAGCAATCTCCGCATCGGCCAACAATGTCGACTATCATATGGCATCAAGCCCTTCAAAGATGAGGTATTGTGTGATGTTGCTCCTCTTGAATTTTGTGATGTTATTTTGGGCCAACCTTATTTATGGATATGTCATGCTGTATATGAGTGTAGGCCTCGTAGTGTTATTATTACTTTGAACAAGAAATTGTATAGGATACCCAAGGCAGTCCCACCTAGTGCTATTTCCTTGATCTCTGCTAAGCAATGCATGAAGGTCATCTCTCAGATGGGGAAGTTTTTCTTCTTTGTGATTCGCTCTTAGAATAAGAGAAAGATCGCAGCCACATCCAGGGTCTTTGCGGCCGACCTCTCCACAGAGCAGAAGAAAATAGATAAGGTCATGGAAGAATACTCAGATATCTTCTCCTCACCTACAGGGGTACCTCTGCACTGCCAGGTCAAGCATCCCATCGATCTGACCCCCGATGCACTGTTGCCCAATGGGCCAGTATATCGTTGCTCTTTGTTAGAGAATGAGGAGATCAAGAGACAGAACTAAGAACTGCTCCACAAGGGGCACATACACCCTATCTCATCACCTTGTGGGAGCCCAATCATGCTGGTAGAGAAGAAATATGGAACCTGGCGACTCTGTATTGATTACCGAGCTCTGAATAAAATCACTTTTAGAAACCGATACCCGATTCCCTGAATCGATGACCTCCTTGATCAACTCACGGGGGCCAAATACTTCAGTAAGATTGATCTGAAGTCTGGCTACCACCAGGTCCCAATAGAATAGACAGATGTATGGAAGACCGCCTTCAAGTCAAAGGAAGGACTTTTTGAATGGTTGGTCATGCCCTTTGGCTTTACAAATGCTCCAACCACTTTCATGAGGATGATGGATGATATCCTACGACCATTCACCAATACTTTTGTAGTGGTGTATCTGGATGACATTCTAATTTACAAAAAGACTTGGGACGAACACTTGTAGCATATTCAATAGGTTCTGCACACCTTGTGGCAACACAAGCTATATGCCAACCTGGAAAAATGCTCCTTCGGCATGGACAGGGTCCATTACCTGGGCTACATCATTGATCAACATGGTGTACATGTGGATCCAGCCAAGATCCAAGTCATCTATGACTGGCCAGCCCCAACAACACTCACTGAGCTTCAGAGCTTCTTGGGACTTGCTAGTTTCTACCGCAGGTTTGTGTTGGGTTTCTCCCATATTGCATGGGTCCTCAGCCAAATAAACAGGGGTGGTGGTAAGGAAACATTTGCATGGGGCCAGTCCCAACAACAGACATTTGATGATTTGAAGCAACGCTTGTGCTCATCCCCAGTACTTTCACTACTAGACCTGCAACATCCCTTTGAGATCGAGACAAATGCTTTAGACTATGTCGTGGGTGTCGTTCTCACTCAGCACGGCCACCCCGTGGCCTATCATAGTGAGACACTGTCAAATACTGTTCGTAAGTACCCTACTTACGATAAAGAAATGTACTCCATTGTACAAGCATGTCGCCAGTGGAGACATTACATTCTTGGGAAGGAGACAGTCATCCACACTGATCATAAGCCACTGCAGTTCATGCAGACACAGGGAAAACTGCAAAATGACCACCATCAAAAGTGGTCCACATACTTGCAACAATTCCACCTCAACATCAAGTATAAAACATGAAGCACCAATCGCATCACTGATTGCCTCAGTAGACCGATAGTCACGACACTCACCATGGTGCTAGACTCTTGCAGCCATGAGACATCTAGATGGCCCCAAATCTATGAGACAGACCCTGACTTCACCACCACCTACCAAATGTTGGGTGCAAATGCAGCTGTCGATAATTTCCATCTTTAGGACGGGTTGTTGTGTCGTTTGGGCCATATCTTTGTTCCATCAAGCGAGCGAGCGAAGCTGATCTGCGAAGCCCACTACAGTTGGGTGGCAGGACACTTCGACATCAAAAATACAGTGGCGATGCTACAAACACATTTCTACTGGCCGAAACTTCGACAGGAGGTCGACAAGTATATCAGGTCATGCACTGCTTGTGCTATTGCCAAACCGACCACTAAGAAACATGGCTTGTACAACCCTCTTGCTACTCCTGATAGGCCATGGGAATCCATCTCAATGGACTACATGTCGGGCCTCCCATCCACCAAGCGGAGAAATGACTATGTTTTTGTGGTTGTTGATCGCTTTTCTAAGATGGCGATTCTGGTTGCCTGCAAGAAGAGCATCACAGCAGAGGCCACTGCCAAGCTCTTCTTTGAATGAGTTTGGGTACATTTTGGAATCCCACAAACCATTGTCTCAGATCGGGATAGTCAATTTATCAGCACATTCTGGTTGAGCCTCTGGTCACTGTTGGACACCAAGCTCACCAAATCCATGGCCTTCCACCCCCAGACAGATGGCCAAACCGAAGTTGTAAATCGAATGATTGTGCACATCCTTCGCATGTATAATTCAAAGAACCCTCGCACATGGGATAAGAGCCTTCCTTATGTCTAGCATAGCTACAACCGAGCCTTGCATAGCTCAACCGGCCACAACCCATTTCAATTGGGGTTGGGATTCCAACCATTTGGTCCCATAGATGTTGCACTTCCCCTTGTGGTCACTAGCTTTCCTTATGAAATTATATTTATTATTGTTTCATGTATATCTTTGAATGTTTTTTCTTCTTTAAATTAGAATGATTAGTGATTTGAAGTGGATCTTATGAATCTATTATATGATAACTAGTACTCTAAGGATTGATTGATCTAGTAGTTAGAAAATGATAATTGATTTAAGGAACCTTCTCATTTTGATTAACTTTTAATCGAATAGACAATGACCCTATCTCCATATGTCTTCTAGGATATTGTAAGAAGAAATGGAAGTGAAATTCATGTACCTTAGTTCATTAGAAATAAACTAGAACAAGCTATCTCAGTTGTTCATTTGCCTCATCACAATTTTATTAGAGGTTTTAGATATTATTTAATTTAGAGTGAAAGAGTGTTTTCTTTGGATATATTGTGGCTTCTTGAGATACTTCCCTTTATTCATATTGCAAGAATGTTTGTTTTAGGTATTTTGATTTTGAATGGTTTTGAATGGGTTAGTGTAGATTAGATTTCTTTCACCCAAGATGCAATGATTGGTTGTGAGAGTTTTGTTAAAATGATGAGTTAGTTAGTTGTATAACATACATAGGATCACAAAGTGCATCTTAGAAAGATTAATACTTTGTGGTTGCACATACGATGCATAGAACCTCTAAATAATTATGCATCCAAATTGATCAATTAAGTATGTATTTTGGTTTCCATGACATAAATTAGTTCGAATATCTTGTTCCAGGAGAGATGCACTCCTTAATTGAGGCTTATAGTTTATCCTTGAAGGTGGAGAAGAAGTTTTTAAGAGGGAAACACAATTTGATTGGATGGGAAGAAGGTGAAGAGTACCAATGTGAAAGGAAAGAGGATGAGAACAAGAGACTAGAAATAGGATTAGGAAAATAATGTCCCCTTGATATTGTGGAGAATGAAAAGTTTGCACATGAAGAGGTAGTGATTTACTCCTAATCATTAGAAGAGATGAAGGTCGAGAACATGTGATTAAATGCATTCTTGAAGAAATGGAGGAGAAGCATGTGATTAAGTGATTTCTATAGAAAGTGGATGGGGATATTGCAACAGGATGTGTGTTGGAAAATTATAGCTAAGTGGGGTAGAAGAGGAAGTACCATTTGAGGAGGTGTCCATGGAAAGTTTCAATTTCCATAATTATTTTTGTGTTGGTTTACATGTAGGTATAATAGTAAAAGAGACTGTGAAATTTATTGAATATAATCGTAAAAAAAAAAGTTAATGGGAACCATTGGTCATCAAAAGGTTAAATATGCCCATGGAAAGGGTGAGATAATACTTGCACATGGTTTATGTGTCAATGTGAAGGATCCAATAATTGCGAAGGTTATTTAATTTGAAGACAACAAATAAGTTATAATAGAAGGAGGAGATGTGAAGTATGTACATACAACATTGGTGATAATGGATGAATATGTGTAGGACATTGAGCATGGGGTAAAATCATGAATCTCGGTGTCTATTTTCCTTGTTTTTTGAGAAGATAAAATATACTTTTAGAAGTTTTTCTACTTCCGGTAAACAAAGTACTTTTTTTTATTTAGAATTTCACTTTACAATAAAAACAAAACTTGTCATGGATTTTGTTAGCTTTCTATTAACTATTTTTCAAAAAAACATTATTGACATTTGATATGTCAATTTAGCGGTTGTTTGACAATATTTTCCTTAAAAATGAAGGGATTGATAACACGTTATGTTTTTCCACATGAATATACTCATTATTAAACTTGTTTTTACGAAAAATAAAATATATTGCAACAATCTAAACATAATTTATTAAAGTATGACTATAGTTTTGAATTTAATGGATGAATATTATAATTTATACAATTTTTGAATTTGACCAATTTGAAAAAGTTGAAGATTTTAAACATGTTTAGTGAGAATGTATTATCACTCCAAGAAACTCCTTAGGGTTGTAGACTAAGGATGCTTGGTAACTTAAAAATAATGTGTAGGTATGCTTGGAACAATGGGGTCTTTAATGATCAATGTAATAGACAACTCATTCTACATCTAAAGAAACAGTGCTTTCAGGAAACAATAATCAGATCAAGTAATTTGAGAGGAGAGGATGAAGAACACTAATCTTGATTGCCAAATACAACTGGATGTAGGGCTTAATGCAAGATAGAAATAACTCCTTCACTTCAAGTCTATGAGCTCAATAAAGAGATAACGGTCTTCATAAGCTAAGATAAATCGAAATAAAGTACAGAAAGGGAAACATGGATATTTCTGATATTGAAAACGAAAGAAGACTGCAATTTTATTTTGTAAATAAGAGTCTATACAGTAGCACAAAATATATTCCCAGTTTGAACCCTTGTCTCTTAGAAAAGATAGGCATTTATAGCCTTTTACAATCCATTTTTAAGATCCTGGAAACTTGGATCTGTATCTAAAAATAGCAAATCAAATTAACTAAGCAAATCGATGACAAAGACTAGTGGCTAGACTAACATTCGAATTGTCTTCCATCTCAAAATTTGACATCTGTGCTTCTTCAGCTTCAGGAATCTGTTGTGTCATGAAACATGGTAAAGGCACCTACCTTGGTAGCTGGATTTCTTCATTTACTCATAGTTGACACTTTAGGAGATCAATTTAGCATGTGGTTTTCAAAACTCCCACGAATCTCTGATGCTGAGTATTTTTTGACCAAGTTGTTAATCCTTTAATTCTCTGGAATCTCTTTAAATCCTATGAAAATCACCCTACTCCGTCCTTAGCTTTCAAAAATTATTTTTGTTCTTTCACCAACTAACTCGCCTTATGATTCGCTGGTTAGCTGGTGAAAGCACTGCCTTTCACCAGCTAACTGGTTGTAAATTTTCCCTTTGCGCTGGTGAAAGCTCTACCTTGGCCCAAAATGAACTTTCACCTCCAAAACTGTGGTTCTATCAAAAACTCAGCGTGTCTCTACTTTATCCCCTTGCATATTCACAACAACCTGAGCTAGCACTTGCAGATCTGGGTGTGACTTTTTCTTTTGCTTCAATTTTCTAGTCTTCCTCTTAAGGCGTTTTGCTAACCACCATAGACTGTTATAGTCTTTGGTGATTTTCTTTTTCCTCTTCTTGTCCTTGACACTTTCATGAGGCATCTTTTCAAATGCAGCATTTGTTTCTGCAAAATTATCAGACAGAGTTTTGTATATTTCATTAATTATTCTTTCTAAAACCTCCTGCTGATCAATCACTTCTTTAAGTTGCTTGATTTTCTGTGTTTTCTTGACTTTGTTCTCTTTGATGTTTCACCTTCATCAGTGTGAGTAAAGGTCTCACAATCCTGTGCAAATTCAATGGAGTGTTCAGGGCCTTTAATGGCAGGGCTTTCATCTTCTTGCTCTGGCTCTGAGTCTGTGTATGGTAGATTTAAGATGTTTGTTTTCTTTTCTGTAGGCTGCTCTGTAGTAGTTTCAAAATCCAATTTTTTCTTTGACCTGTGAGACCTTACACCAGAGATCCTATCTTTTGGTGGTCCTGGAAGAGTTATCCTCTTCCTCGAGCTGTTTTGAGGAGTCAATTGCCTTTTTCCAGCTCTCTTATGTTCATTCATGGGCTAATTTTGAGTTTCAAAGCCCTCCCAAAAAGGAAAATGTTTCCAAGTCCTTCCTTTTTGTCTTAGCTCCTCCAGGATTATCAATTTAATCAGGCCAAAGTGACAAAGAGTGTTCTTCATACTTAGAGGTTCAACTCTAATATTTTTACAGACTTTAGTTAAGCTCTTGTGCAAGAAGAACGGTAAATTTAGGAGAGTTTTCCCTGTAAAATGGTCTAAGAGCTTGAAATGGTATAACATCAGTTTGTCGTACCTGCCTTCTGAAGTTATGTAGAGTTGGATGCCCTTAAACAAATCCTGCCACTCATCCTCTAAATGGGAAACTGACATGCTCTTCTTCCATGCATTATTTTTGAATTCTTCGTTTAGATATGCTCTGAAATTTAGGTTCTTGGTTGCTATCGTTTTGAACCAACTCTGGCCTGATCTAGGTAAATTGGTTGCTGCAGCAATGGCAACTTCATCCACGATGATTTTTAAAGACCCAACACAGGCTTTATTTCCATCGTATGTTTTTGCAAATGCTTCTGTTGTTGATTTGTGACAACCGTTCTATAGCTTCTCGACATATCCCATGCATCCTACGTCTGAGAAGTGTTTTTGCACCTCTGGATGTGCCTGTAGAAAGGACAGACTATCCAATTCTTTTCTTAAAAAAGAACCACTGCATCTCCTTGCCATCTGCAATTCGAACCCAAAAATATTTTGCACACAAAACACTGCAATCTGGTGTTTGAGCCAAGGTTTTGCGCTGGTGAAAACACTCGGCGCTGTCTTTCAAAATTGAAAACTTATCATATGCTTGTGGATGATGCATGTTGGGGAAATGATGTGTCAATTTGATGTAACTAGACAAGTAGTACTGCTCCTTCACCTATGATGATGGATTTTAATTCACCATTTCCAATGCCATTATCATGAAGCATGCATTTCTGAAGAAGATTCGCTTTGCAATCCGATTTAGACGTGCAAACTCGAATCTTCATCATTATCCACTTTCACCAGTGCATTATAATGATTACATGACGTGTGTTGAGCATGTCATCTTTTGAATTTTTGAAAATGTGGAGAAAAAACTCGTGATCCCCGCTTTCACCAGCTAACGACCCATGGGAAATTCTCCTTGGTTGTTGAAAATCGCCGCTTTCACCAGCTAACGTGTTAGGAACCAAATATCAATATAGCATAGAAAAACCTCATAAAAAGTACTCAACGCCTTGAAAAAGAGATAATTTCAGATAATAAGCCTCTTCGAGGGGGCAACCTCCTTTTACCCCACTTAAATGTTCAAGTACAAGATG
>ML816953.1:129747-140842 GCA_009831015.1 Picea engelmannii
CAGAGACAAATTTTCACGAGGAAACCCATAAAGGGAGAAAACCTCTTCTTCTTCGAAATGATAGGCAGTCTTTTAAGTTCTGTACATCATCTATGTTTGAGCACCAACTTAAAGTGAGGCTACTACCTCTATTTTACAAGCTCCAACTTGTTGAGAGCACCAACTCTCTGGTTTCTCTAGCACCCACTAGAAGGAAGCACCAACTCTCTAAATATTCCAGTACCAACTCTTTGGTTTCTCTAGCACCCACTAGAAGGAAGCACCATATCCCTAAATATTCTAGCACCAACTGGATTTATACAAGCACCAACTTGTATACAGAAAACTCTGTGTTTTCCTGAGCATCACTCTGCCACCCTGTTTTTCTAGCCACAACTAGATGGAAGATACAACTTCCAATATTCAAGCACCAACTTGAATATCAGAGAACCACAGTCCTCCCTAGCACCACCCTAACTCCCTATTTATAAGTAAAATGATTGAATGACCAACAACGCAGGTGTTTCAATTCTTACCACTTCTCTTCTGTCCTGCAATTCTTCTATGCTTCTATCTGTTCAACAATTCTACTCTGCTTCAAATTGTTCTGCAATGATGATCTTGCTCTTGTCTATTCAACATCTGTTACTCATCTCTGAGTTTTATCTCACACTGCGCATATTGTCAGTCTCACACTGCATATACTGTAATTTTCCCTTTCTTACAGTTCAACTAATTTTTCATTCAGAACAACCAACAATACACAGTCACTATGTCCTTCTTTTATGCACTTCTCACGATTTCATTTACACCTCAAATTCCTAGGACAACAATTCTTCAGCCATTGAATCGCCAACCATCCAAGAACCATGATTTGGTTCTGCTAACTAAATTGTAACTGAACAGTTAATCGTAAAGATCAATAGTAGCCCTTCGATCAAATTTCCATTTAACAAGCATCGTTGGATTAAATCTGCAAGGTCTTCCGTTTATCCCATATGCCCACTGGCTGTGACCATGGGCCTAATCAAAATGCATTTTTCATTTCGCATTTTGACAATCCTATGTCAAAGGGTCTTGACACTCCAAGTTGTGATCCTTGAAATGGAGCTTAGCTTCATGCTAGCTCTTCCCTCTCATATGACCATCGGTGGTGACCACAACCTACACCAAAAGGTGTTTCACATTTTGCGAACTTAAGAACTTCATCAAGCCTGATCAACGGTCGATATCTCCAATGATCCGATGGTCTAGATCTCATCGCGATCTCTCATTTCGAGATTCCTATGATGAAGGGTCTTGACACTCCAAGTTGCGATCCTCGAAATGGAGCTTAGCAATTTTCTCCTTCCCTTAAGCCTTCAACGATGTGACCTTGTCTATGACTAGAGGCCAGAACTTATGACAATTTTTCATATCACGAGTTGCAAGGTTAGAGCATTTCCTTCCTTTGACTTTCTAGTCAGTGAAATGTTAATCCCTCGCCACATGACCCTCTTAGATCAACGATCAAGATCTTATCACGATTTCACAACGTCATAGGCCTTCATCATACCTGATCAATAGTCCATGATCTCCCTTTGATCAACGACTCAGATTAAGTCATGGTTTCACATTTCACGATTTCATAGGATAGAGCACCTCCTTTCTTTGACTTTCCAGTCAGTGAAATGCCAATCGCTCACCATGTGTCCTCTGCATCCAACATTCCACAACATACCTCGATCCAAAGTTCTAGATCAATTCTTAGGATTTTTCATATCACAAGTTCCCACACCATGTTCCGTTGACTCCTCCAATGTCCAGGTCAGCGAAATTCTAGTTGCTTGCCACGTGTCCTTCTTGAAGATGGACGATCCTCCTGCTTTCGAGATT
Organism: Picea engelmannii; assembly: GCA_009831015.1. Lineage (NCBI taxonomy): Eukaryota > Viridiplantae > Streptophyta > Pinopsida > Pinales > Pinaceae > Picea > Picea engelmannii. The sequence goes on from ML816953.1 coordinate 131,602, forward strand.
TTTTAGGTTTTCTTCATCTTGCACATAAAGACTCTTCTCCTTCTTATGGATCCAATGACGGTCAGTCTTCAGGCTCAGATCTGACACTTGAGATCTATTCTCTTCTACTGCGTTCTCTTCCTATCTGAATTTAGATCTGACGGTCATCGAGAATTCTAAATGGGATCCAATGATCACTGTTTCTCTTCACTGTTTATATTTCCATTTCCATGCCATTATCGCTACACTACTAATCGTGCTGATCTTCACCATCAATGACATCACCATCAATGAAAAACACACATACTCTTCCTCTATCTGAAAATATGCCAACAATCTCCCCCTTTGGCATTGATGGAAACCCCTTGAACAACATGCAACTATACCACTGTAGAATCCTTGAAATTACCACACTATTTCCCCCTTTGACATCAATGTCAAAGAAGAAACACACTCCCCCCTGAGTTGTTGTGGTACATACTCCCCCTGTCAACTATGAGCATCTTAGAAATACAACAGATATTCAATAAGTACTCCCCCTGACCAGGTGAATAGATTAGATGAAGGAAGTTATAACCCCCAACTTTTGACGAAGATATCCAAAAGGGGTCACTACTAACGATTTAGTAAAGATATCAGCTATATGTTCCATGGAAGGAATATAATTCATCTGAATCACTCTGTTTGTAACTTGTTCTCTGAGAAAATGGCATTTTATTGGGATATTCTTAGTCTTGGAGTGAAGAACAGGGTTCTTGGAGACTCTAATGGCACTGGTGTTATCACAGTGAATTATAATAAGAATATTATAGTTTACCTTCAAATCTGCAAGAGTTTGAATCATCCACAAAATCTGAGTGCAACAAGTAGCAAAATCAATGTACTTTGCTTCTATAGTTGATAAGGAAATAGATCCCTACTTCTTACTAATCCATGCTACCAACGAGTCACCCAGGAAGAAGGCATCTCCACTGGTGCTCTTTCTCTCATCCACACAATTTGCCCAATCTGCATCTGAATAAACAGTTAACTAAAAATTTTGATTTCTGGGATACCACAGACCATAAGTCATTGTTCCCTTCAAGTATTTGAATATCCTTGTGATAGCTACCAAGCGACTTTTTTTAGGAACAGACTGATAACGACCTACCATTCCAATAGCTTTCATTATATTAGGACGAGATGTTGTGATGTACATAAGACTACCTATCATAGAGAGATATGTCCTTTGATCAACATCATGTGAAATATCATATTTACTGAGATTGCAACCAACCACCATAGGTGTACTTACAGGAGAGGAATCCTCCATCTGAAATTTCTTCAACATCTCTTTCAAATATTTTTCTTGAGAGATAAATATTCCTACAGAACTCTGATTTATTTGTAAACCCAGAAAGTATGAAAGTTCTCCTATCATGGACATCTCAAACTCTGTTTGTATAGATTTAGAAAACCATTGGACAGTGGATTCATTAGTATAGCCAAAAAGTAATATCATCTACATAAACCAAAACAACTAGTAAATTATCACCTTCAGACTTAATGTAGAGATTGTTATCAACAATACCTTTCTTGAACCCTTTGTCTTGTAAAAAAATGTCCAGTCTATAATACCAAGCTCGTGGTGCTTGTTTCAGTCCATATAAGGCCTTCTTCAACTTGCAAACATAATCATGATTATCTGTCAATGAGAATCCTTCAGGTTTCTCCATATATACTTCTTTCTCTAGTTCTCCATTAAGGAATGCTGACTTAACATCCATCTGACACACTTTAAAGTTCTTATGGCATGAATATGCAAGGAACATTATGATGGCTTCCAATCTTGCCACTGGTGCAAAGGTTTCATCAAAATCCTGACCTTCAACTTGTGCATACCCTTTATAGACCAATATAGATTTATTTCTAACAACTTGTCCTTTTTCATTCATTTTATTCTTGAACACCCATTTGGAACCTATTACATTCTTATCTTCGGGTCTAGGAACAAGCTCCCAAGTATTGTTCTTCTCAATCTGATCAAGCTCTTCATTCATAGCTCTAATCCAATCGTCATGCTTGTTGGCTTCATCAAAATTTTTAGGTTCAATCATAGATAGAAAAGAAACATGAGATTGTTCTGAGTCTTTAATCAATTTTCTTCTTGTCTGAACTCCTTTATTTATATATCCAATTATCTGATTTTCAGGATGATTCTTTCTAACAATTATGAGAGGTGAGTTTGCTTCTTTCTACTAATTTGTGTCAGTCTGAGTATTAGTATCTTCATCTGATTCATATTCTTCTCTTTCTGATCCTTGGACCTGTTCATCTTCATTTTCAACTATATCTTCTGTGCTTGGTTCAACACTGCTTACATTTCTGGCCGAGATTTTTTCGTCAACTTTTATGTCTATACAATCAACCAGTTTATTCAGCCTCTTATTATAACATCTATACCCTTTATTGTTTGTAGTATAACCCAAGAAGATACCTTCATCAACCCTGTCATCATATTTGCCAATATTTTCATCATTATTCTTAATATAACATTTACTCCCAAAGACTTTAAAATGCTCGATTGAAGTAGGTCTTCCAAACCATAATTCATAAGGAGTCTTATCACTGTGTGGCCTGAGATGAGTTTTGTTTAGAATATGAACAACTGTATGTATTTCTTCCACCCAATATGTCTCAGCAATATTTTTTTCATTCATCATTGATCTTGCCATTTGCTGTACTGATCTATTCTGCCTCTCAACAACTCCATTTTGTTGTGGAGTCCTTGGAATTGTGTACTCTCTTTTGATTCCATGTTTATCATAGAACTCTTTGAAGTTCCATGAGATAAACTCTCCTCCTCTATCAGACCTTACTGCCTTCAATCTTTTTCCTATTTGATTCTCAGTTAGAGCCTTAAACACTTTGAATTTTTCAAATGCTTCAGATTTTTCCTTCAAAAAGGCAACCCATGTTAGTCTAGAATAATCATCAATAATCAACATAAAATAATTTTCTTTTCCTGTACCTTCTTTCCTTGATGGTCCACATAAATCCATATGTACTAACTGGAGAGGTTTTTCTGTTGAAGGAAAGTTTTTAGATTTGAACTGAGTTCGAGTAAGCTTTCTTATCTGGCAAGGTTTACAAATAGAGTTGTATGGCTTTGATATCTTCGGAAGATCTTTTACTGCCCCATTGTTTATGAGCTTGATTATATGATCAAAATTTAGGTGTCCAAGTCTCCTATGCCACAACCAACTTTCATCATATTTGCTTAAGTGACATTCTTCTTTTTCTTCTTTTAACACATAGACATTGTTGTCTGTTCTTATCCCTTTTGCAACCAGCTGTCCTGAATTCACAGACTTTATTTTACAATATTTAGAAGTAAAAACAACCTCAAATCATCAGTCACAGACTTCACTAACACTAAGAAAATTATGGTTCAGACCATCTACAAATAACACATATTGAGATTTTCCTTTGCCATTACTCAGACTTACCATTCCTTTACCTTTTATTTTTCCTGGTGCATCGTTTCCAAAAGTTACATTCCCTGATTTGTTTTCACTTAGAGTTAGAAACTTACTTTTGTCTCCAGTCATATGTTTGGAACATCCACTGTCAATATACCAGGGATTCTTTTGTCTTTGGGCTGATAACACTAATCCACACTGATCATCTTCTTTCTTCTTCCAAACCTTGAAATTTTCAGCAGTAGGAGTCAGATCTGGCTTATAGTTCTTTAAACGACAATCTGTATCTTTATGTCCATAGTTATGGAAGATGTAACATTCTGGTTCACTGAATAGTAGATCGTAGCGATTGTTATGTTCATAACTGTTGTTGTGCTTAACCTGCATCCTTTTCCCAGCTATCACATGATTTGTAGTCTGTGGTTGTTTGTTACTTGGCTGTCTCAGTCTTTGTTGTGGAAGATAATTATTCGTTGAGTATCTTGATTGTTCATATCTAAATCTTAAAGAACAACTTATATCTTTGTGACTAAAATTCGAGCAGAAAAAAACAATAACCATAGAAAAAACCTTTGTACCTTGAAAAAATATGTCTTCTTTGAGTAGGTCGATTTATTTCATGCCAATAATCTCTCTGATCTACAGATTCGGTTCTGGTACTTTTTCTTTCATTCCTTCTTGCTGGTTGATTATATTTCTTTGTTTCTGCAGAGTGACTGTTGGCAATGTTTGAGTATTTGACAAACTTGATAGGTTCTGTATTACTTGGATGATCACTACTTGATCCTTCTTCATACCCCAAGCCAACTTTCAACTTTGAGTTTCTTTTCTTATTTAGAATGGAGGTTAATCCTTCTGAAGCTTTAATACTTGACATATTTTGGTGGTACAATGCCGTAAAATTCTCCATCTCTTTTCTAGTTTTTACTATCTCTTCTTCTAAAGCTTCACACCTTTCTTTCTTCTCTGATAAATTTTGTTTCAGTATGTCCTCTATTTTCTTTTCCTCTTCTATCTCTACTTTTAATAGGGCAAAGTCTTCATCAGGTTTTTTACCATTCATTTTAAAATGCATCAACAACTGTTTTTGTTTTCTCTTCTTACATCTGAGTCTGTCAATTTATTCCAAAGCACTGATTAATTCACTTTCCATATCCACCACTTCTTCTTCATCATCCATGTCACCTTATGTGAGTTTATCATCAATATCTCCCATAGCCATAAGCATAAATTCATTCACTTTGTCTTCACAAGATGAATCACTATCTAAGTCTTCTGAGGAGTCATCATTGTTTCCACAAAAACTTTTCGTTTTACTATATTTCTTAAATTTGTATTTCTTTTCATCATCAGAGTTCTGGTCCTTTTGGTCCTTTTTTATGTGGAGACACTTAGGTGAAAAATGGCCTATTTTACCATAGTTAAAGCATTTAAAGGGCAACTTTCCTTGATATTTGCCTGATCCTCTCTTTAACCTTTTCACAAATTTTGCTTCAATATCATCTAGCTCTGAATCAATATTCTTGTCTGCTTTAAAAGAAGCCTATCTAGTAATGGATTTATCTTTTCTAATTCTCATTTCATATGCAGTTAAAGTTCCTAGGAGTCAATCAATGGACAAAGTTTTAAGATCACTTAGTTCTTCTATTGTAGAAACTTTTGGATTAAATTTATCAAGAAGAGAGCTTAAAATATTCTGAACTAACAATGAATCTTCAAACTTCTCACCAAGATCCTTCATGGCATTCACAAGTTCTTCAACTCTTAAAAAATACTTTCTAACTGCTTCATCTTCATTCATCTTTAGTTGTTCAAATTTCAATCTATATGTTTGAAGTTTGACATCTTTTACTTTCTCATTTCCTTCATAATTGCTAATAAGTTTATCCCACATTTCTTTGGAAGTTTGAAGATGCATCACCTTTATAAACTCATCTTCTGCAAGTCCATTCAATATAGCATTCATTCCCTTAGCATTAAAGCTAAATTCTTTCTTATCATCATTGGAAGCCAACACAACAAGCTTTATGTATCTAGTCTCTACTACATCCCAAACATCAACACCTAAGGCCATTAGGTATGTTCTCATTCTAACCTTCCAGAAGGAAAAATTTGTTCCATCAAATAGAGGAGGATTAGTGGATGAAGTCCCTTCATGACTTGTCATGTTTAAGATTACAGACCTACCTTTAGATAAAAGGAACCCGCTCTGATACCAATTGTTGAAATTACTAGGACAACTGAGAGGGGGGTGAATCAGTTGTTACTCTGCTTAAACAATCTTAAGTCTATTAAACCATTTTTAATCATTCATCAAGTGACCATCAATATTATACATCATATGGACAACATAAATAATGAGCATAAATCACACATAAGATATACACAGAGACAATTTTTCACAAGGAAACCCATAAAGGGAGAAAACCTCTTCTTCTTTGAAATGATAGGCAGTCTTTTAAGTTCTGTACATCATCTATGTTTGAGCACCAACTCAAAGTGAGGCTACTACCTCTATTTTACAAGCTCCAACTTGTTGAGAGCACCAAATCTATGGTTTCTCTAGCACCCACTAGAAGGAAGCACCAACTCCCTAAATATTCCAACACCAACTGGATTTATACAAGCACCAACTTGTATAAAAAAAACTTTGTGTTTTCCCGAGCACCACCCTGCCACCCTGTTTTTGTAGCCACAACTAGATGGAATATACAACTTCCAATATTCAAGCACCAACTTGAATATAAGAGGACCACAATCCTCCCTAGAATCACCCTACCTCCCTATTTATAAGTAAAATGATTGAATGACCAACAACGCAGGTGTTTCAATTCTTACCACTTCTCTTTTGTCCTGCAATTCTTCTATGTTTTTATTTGTTCAACAATTTTGCTCTGCTTTAATTTGTTCTGCAATTCTTCTCTTGCTCCTATCTATTCAACATCTGTTACTCATCTCTGAGTTTTATCTCACACTGCACATACTGTCAGTCTCACACTATGCATACTGTAATTCTCCCTTTCTTACAGTTCAATTCATTCTTCATTCAGAACAACCAACAATACACAGTCATTGTGTATTTCTATTATGAACTTCTCATGACTTCAGTTACACCTCAAATTCCTAGGACAACAACACTTCATCCACTGAATCGCCAACCATCCAAGAACCATGTTTCAGTTCTAATAACTGAATAATAACTGAACAGTTAATCGTAAAGATCAACAATATCCATTCGATCAAATTTCCATTTAACAAGCATCGCTGGATTAAATCCACAAGGTCTTTCATTTATCCCATATGCCCACTAGCTGTGACCATGGGCCTAATCAAAATTCATTTCGCATTTCACATTTTGGCAATCCTTTGTTGAAGGGTCTCGACACTCCAAATTATGATCCCCGAAATGGAGCTTAGATTCATGCTAGCTCTTCTCTCTTATATGACCATTGACGATGACCACATCCTACACCAAAAGGTGTTTTGCATTTCATGAACTTATGAACTTCATCGATCCTGATCAATGGTCGAGATATCTAATGATCTGATGGTCTAGATCTGATCGCGATCTCACGTTTCAGGATTTTTTTGATGAAGGGTCTCGACACTCCAAGTTGTGATCCCCGAAATGGAGATTAGAAATTTTCTCCTTCCCTTAATCCTTCGATGATGTGACCTTGTCTATGACCATGGGCCAGACCTTATCACGATTTTTCATATCGCAAGTTACAAGGTTAGAGCATTTCCTTCCTTTGACTTTCCAGTCAGCGAAATGTTAATCCCTCACCACATGTCCCTCTTGGATAAACAGTCAAGATATTATTGCAATTTTGAAACTTCACAGTCCTTCGTCATGCCTGATCAATGGTCCATGATCTCCGTTTGATCAACGACTTAGATTAAGTCATGGTTTCACATTTCACAATTTCATAGGACAGAGCACCTCCTTTCTTTGACTTTCCAGTGAACAAAATGCAAATCGCTCCCCATGTGTCCTCCGCATCCAACGTTCCACAACAATCCTCGATCCAAAGGTCTGGATTAATTCTTGGGATTTCGCATATCGCAAATTCCCACACCATGTTCCGTTGACTCCTCCAATGTGCAAGTCAACGAAATTCTAGTTGCTTGCCACATGTCCTTCTTGAAGATGGACGGTCCTCCTGCTTTCGGGATTTTGTAGGCCCACTTCATCTTGCATGTAAAGACCATGCTCCTTCTTATGGATCCAATGACGGTCGGTCTTTGGGCTCATATATGACGCTTGAGATATATTCTCTTATACTATGTGCTCTTCCTATATGAATTCAGATCTGACGGTCATCAAGAATTCTGAATGGGATCCAATGATCACTGTTTCTCTTCACTATTGATATTTCCATTTCCATGCCATTATCGTTGCGCTACTAATCGTGCTAATCTTCACCATCAATGACAAACACGCATACTCTGCCTCTGTCTAAAAACATGCCAACAATCAACTACCCTCATCGAGGCCCACAAACCTTTTGGTGGTTCATCTTTCGAGGTTAAGGTGTATTTTATTTATGTTAAAAAGGCCTTTGAAGCCTCATTGTAAAAATCATATTCTTGTGAATGAGCATATCCATCAAATATATTCTCAGAGATACGCTGCCACCATTCTAGCGAGTTCATTCACTCTGTAATTTTACAGTTTCTGTACATTTCTTTCATCAATAAAAATTGTGCATTATTGTATCTTTGTGTTTCTGGAAATATATCTGTGTATTTTCTTATTATATTTCTTCCTTCATTTCATTCTCAAAATAATTTGTATCAGTGGTATCAGAGAATTATACTCCTTGTCGTTTCTTAGTGCATTTCCTCGATGAGGTTAGGGTATAGAGAGTTTGGTCTCGAGCTAGTTTCTCTTGAGGACAACGACTCTCGCCAACCTAGGAAGACTCCCATGGTGGAAGAAAAGAGAGATGAGGGATCAAAACATCCCATCAACCTATTTCTCATGGAATCCTGCGTGCAATAGAGGAACAAGAGTTTAGAGAATTTTCCCTAAATCCTTCAACGATTGTCGACAATAGCATGCACGTATTCGTCAAGAAGTCACTTTGGAGATGCTGCCTCATTCAAGGTACAAGTTAATTTTGATATTCCTATATTTTAAGGTCAAATCGATGCAGATGCTTTGGAAAAGTGGTTAAATATGCTAGAAGGTTATTTCTTTGTCCGCAATTTTTCTGACAGAGAAAATATCACCTCTGTGCTCCTTAAGGCTCTCCCCCATGTGAAAAAATGGTGGGAAACTTACTAGGAACAAAATTTGACAAAGGAGTCTGGAATATTTGGGTCTAGCCCACTTGGGATTTTTTTATGGTTCTGGTCAAGGAGAAATATTACCCTGTGGGAAATTATGATGACCAGTACATGAGATGGACCATGCTACATCAAGAGGGGCCAAATAGTGTTGGAGTTCACAAATACCTTCCATACCTTGTGCACCAAGTTGGGTATCAAAGACTCCGAGTGACATCTGGGTCTAAAATACTATGAGCCTCTACATAGGTGTTGTGGGGTATTCTACCCTACGGACTAATAAGCTAGGGCTCTAAGCTTATACGCAGATCATGACCCTCAAGACTTAACTTTTGACCTTATACCCGAATCTGAAACCCCTTTCTTCACATGCATACAAGAGAAGAATAAACCAACCTTTTTCTGGACGGCTGAAGTAGATCCTCCGTTGAGCTTCTTATCCCCTTGCTGCTGCTGCTCCTTCCAAAAGCTTCCCTGCAATCATGACAAGACTATGCATGCATGCTACT
>ML816953.1:140942-162059 GCA_009831015.1 Picea engelmannii
ACTTACAATGATTTCTGAGGCCGGTCACCGTTCCACGATCCTGATCCTGGGCTCTTCCTCTTCTTTTTGTCCTCCAACTGCTGCTTCTTGAGTTTCTCCTAAAGCTTGAGGCAAGGCTAAAGGGTTGGGACAAAACTGGCTCGTCAATTTGGCAGAGTTTCTTTGCTATGATTTTCCTCCTTTGAATAGTACCCCTACCCCTCCTTTTATAGGCTAGAAGGAGCTAGGGTTTTTGGTGAACTCTCGGCCATGCATGGCTTGGAGTTCCAGTTAACTGACAAAAAGCCTCGTGTCCCGGCGGAAACTTTCCTGATTTTTTGCTTTGTTAGGTACCCGCGGGCTGTTTTGGGTTAGCCCGCGGATGCCCGCGTTCAGTATAAGGACAACAAGAGGATGCCCGCGCCCAGTGAGAAGTTAGGGCGCGAATTAATTGGTTTTAAGTGGTTTTTTGAGGAATTTCTCAGCATGGCTTTGGCTAGGAAGAGGAATGAGTAGGCCTGATGCCAGGTAAGCAGGGATAGTGCAGTTTAGGGTTATAACAATAGGTACATCCTAACATAAATGGAGTTTTTGGACATCTCCTCACTAGGATCCACTTATCAATATGATGTCAAAATCGAGAAGAAATTTAAGCAACGGAACAAGTAGTAATTTGGGTGTGTAGATATGAAACAACCAAAGTATGGTAAAGACATCCCTAATTCACATAATAGCCAACTTCAAAACAACCAGTCCAAGCCGCAGGAAAATAAGAGAAATGGGAAGGAGAAGGACACTGGGAAGTGGTGCGACTTCCACAAAATCCCTTGGCACAACATCAGCGAATTTTTATTGAAATAGTAATTTGTAGTTTATCTGAAAGAAACAAAGCCAAGCCTTGAATCAGACTCTAATTCAGATAATAATAAAAGGAGATAGATAATTGATGTAGAACCCACTATTATTTTCACAACCGCAACAATCCAACCAGAAGAACGAGAGGATCCTAAGGAGGGGGAGCACCTCTTCCATTCACATATGTAGGTGAAGGGGACCCCGCTGCATTTTATTGTTGATAGAAGAAGTTAGAAGAACCTAATCTCAGCAGAGGTCATCAAGCAGTTGTATTTTTCGACAACACCACACTTGCAACCATACAACATTAGGTGGCTTCGCCAGGGTCGATATCTTCGTGTCAACAAACAATGTCACTTGTCCTATGACATCAAGCCCTTAAATGATGAGGTACCGTGTGATGTTTCCTCACTAGAATTATGTGATGTTCTGTTAGGCTAGCCATATATGTGGAAGCGTCATGTTGTTTATGAGTCTCAACCCCATAGTATCATTGTTACTTTGGGTCAACTCTACAGAATATCATAGGTAGTTCTGACTATTGTCCCAACAAAACAATGCTGCAAATTAATCTCTCATATTGCAAATTTTATCCTCTTCACAATCTGGGAAAAATGTGAACAAAAGGACATTGCAACCACTGCAACCTCGAACCAAGACCTTTCTATCTAGAAGAATCATATTTTAGAAGAGAAAACAAATATTGTTGTGTCACCTATAGGAGTGCCTCCACACTGCTCAATCCATCAAAGTTCCAACAAATCCCTTCATAATCCTCACATCGCATATTCACTGATAGAGTACTCCCACACTCTGTTACAACAATTTTTTCCTCACTCCATGCAACTTGCTTGGATGGCCTTCCATTTTCCCTCTACACACTTGAAATCCCTTTTTGTTCATTCCAGAGACAAAAATGCGTATTTTTCCACATATGCGTGCCTTATCAATTATACAACAAGCATATACATAGGTTGCTCCACTATATCCCGCATACATTGGGTTTGGTTCTCAAAATTAAAAATTATGTTGGGTTTCCATGCCTTGTCATGAGATCCATGATCATTGACCTTGCATATACTAGAAACACTTTGACTCATCCCTTCAGTTCTATTCAAAGGATATAAATTAATCCATATCCAAGCCTTGAGGATATTCAACAATTCAACTTTGAGAGAAAAGACACTCTAGAGAAATTTCACTTCATATTGAGACTACATCCCTTTGTCCTTGAAAGTATGAACTCCTTGTTCAGCCCCCAAGCCCTTCCTTCTTTATGATGGAGAGCCTCATTGACTGCCATATATTATCTTTCCTTTGGTGGAGGATTGAAGTGGTGTAGGCCCATATGGAGGGACTTAGTTACTCGATTTTGATATGTGTCATTACATAAGTTTGTCACCCATGTACTTCTGTTGATTTTTTTAATAGAAATACTCTTTTCTCTTCCAATTGATATCTTGGAAATATATGAATTATTATTCCATGGGCATATTTTTCATGTATGTTAATAGATTATGCTAATTTATATGCTAACATTATATATTATCACCATATGCTTGTATATCTTGCTTGTTGAGGACAAGTTGTAGGTATAAAGTGTTAGACAATTAGTTTAGGTTGATGGAAAATTGGTATGGATTGCTGGTTGTCATTGATTTCAACCAGTGGAGAGTGATATTGTAGATTGATTTCAACCCTTAGTGATTGATTTCAACCCTTGGAGAAAGTTCAGTAGCGAATTCCGGTAGCACAAAGGTTTGGGTAATGGACCCAAGGTTGTTTCATGTATAATGGTATGAGTTTTAATATATTTGAAGGTAAGACTATTCTATATGGATAGTACATGTCATTCCATTTCCGGTGGTATGTGGAATGTCACATAACTCCTCACAGTTAGAGAGTTATGGCCATGAGAAGTTGGAGAACCTAGGTTTGGGTAATGGACCCAAGTTTGTTTGATGGATAATGGTATGAGTTTTGATATATTTGAAGGCAATAATATTCTATATGGATAGTACATGTCTTTCCATTTCCATTGGTATGTGGAATGTCACATAACTCCTCATGGTTAGAGAGTTATGGCCATGTGAAGTTGGAGAACCCTCATGAGTCATCTAGAAGCCCCAAAAGGTCAAAGTAGTCAAAGTGGTTTAAGAGATTTTAGAAGGTAAATAATAAAGTGAAGTGATGACTGTAATATAAGTCAAAGTTACTACAAAATAAATTATTTAAATAATAAATTTAATGGAGAAATTAGAAGTGGGTTAACCCTAAAATAAGGAAAGTGGGTTAAGATGGTTAAAAGGTAACCCCTTGAGGAAGCTACATAAAAATATAAATAAGAGGAAATACTCTCTCATTTTAAACACACTTGAGTATATTGAATATCTACAGGTGACTGAGGTAACCAAACGATATCTAAGACAAATTTCAGAGGGAAGGTGAAGTAAAGAAGGCCAAAATTCAAGGGAGGATAAATTCTTTTGATGATGCTTTCTAAGGTATGTTATTTACAGGTCATCTCATCATTTTCAAAATAATTTTTTTTCTGGAATGATTCATACCGTGATATTAGGAGGCCATTGAGGAAACATATCCAAGTAGTTGTGATACAAATTTCAGCTTGTGGGTCGTTGTATTTTTGGAGTTACACTCTTTGGAAAATAAGATTTGTGGCTAGTCCTGAAACTAGTCTAAAACAAGTGTTTTGGGTAAAAACGTCATAACGTATTCATAACAGATCCAAATTCAGTAATACCAAATGTGTTGGTTAGAGTACATTATTTATTATTATGTGTATAATTTTCAGATCCATACAACAAATATTCTGTGCGGGGCATGCTCTACAAGTTCGCTCTCTAGAATAAGTCAGAATTCAACAAGGTATGTCATTTTTGCTATAACTCCTTTTTAGAGAGGTTCCAAGTAGTGACACCTGAAGGAATTTAATAAAACAAACTGAAGAACACTGTGTATTATTTTCAGATCTTTATTCCTCACAGGTACATATTTATTATTATTTCAAGTTAGGGTTGTTGACTAATCCAAAGCTAGTCATGTGAGAGTAAAGTAAAGTTTGATGAAAATGCTAGTTTCTTTTTGTTAAAGTTAAGGAAGGTTTGTAGGTATGTGATCATATACACCAGGTATATTGCAGATTTGCAGATCAGATTTGGATGATGAAATTGATGAGGGATTTTGGTTGAGGTACATGTTGGGTACATGGTTGAGACAAGTAGTTGATGATTTGGCTCATACATGAGGTGTATAGTTGATGATGTTGGTACATCTTGATGAGTCATAGTTGATGAGTAGTTGATACATGATTGGTACATACTTGGTACATGGTTGGAGGCACTTGTTAGTAGTATTGTTGACACATGGTTTATGGATGATGTAGCATACTTGTATTGATATATTATTAGAAGCACATATTGATATTGGTGATGATTATGAGTTGTTGTGTTATGCTTGGTTGATACACATATTTGAGAGTTGTCTTGGTGATTGATCTTAGTGAGTAGATCTGATTTCGGTGATAAGATTGATGAGACATGTTGTTGTGATAGGTTGTTTGGACATGTTATTTGTATAGGTTTGGTGCTTGGTTGATGCACTTGTTCATGGTACATGTTGATTGGTATAGGTTGTTATAGTGGTATATCTCACATTGATAGTGTGACAGTGGTTCTATCATTCTACTTATATGTTAGGGTGGATGGTCGGGGCAAGGACAAGTAGTTGTAGCCACTTTCCAGTTGTAGCCAGAGAACATAGGGGGTTGTGGCCTCCTTCTGGTTGTAGCCAAAGAATTGGGGAGTTGGAGCCTCCTTCCAGTTGCAACTGGAAAACAAAGGATGTTGGTGCTTCCAATGAATGTAATTCTTAAAGACATATAAGAAAAAGTATTCTTTGATTTTCTCCCGCTTTGGGTTTCCAGGTAAAAACACTGGTGTACTGTGTATGTGTATGGTTTCTCATTTGTTCATTGTTTATTTACTATACAACTATTGGATGATAATGATACATTGATATAAGACTTGCATATTGTGGTTAAAAAGGATTGAATTTCTCTATTACTAATTCACCCCACCTCTCACTAATCCAACAATTGGTTTTAGAGCCGGTTCCTTCAGGAAACAGTTTAATCACTAGAAGAAGATCATGGATTATTTTGAGAATGGAGTACCAATGTTTAATGGTCATAATGGTTTTAAGTATTAGATGAGGAACAGAAGGATGAAAGTATTTTTACAGGCACAGGGACATTATATTTGGCTATCAGCTGTTACAGGATATGATAGTTCAAAAAGGACAGAGACTGCAGCCAAGGAGGAAATGAAGAAGAATAAAAAAATAGCAATGGATTTCATCTGGGAAGGTTTACCTAATCCGGTAGGAGAAAATGTTGGTAAATGTTCACCATCCAAATAACTTTGGGATAAGTTACATGACATATATTATTCACCCATCACAAATTCAGAAAATGCCAAAGAAGATGTAGATACAGATCAAGAAGAATTATGTTCACCATGTCAAACAGATTCAGAATATGAAGAGTACATAATCACCAGAGAATTGATTAGTGCTTTAGATGAATTAAGAGAAGAAAACAAGTCACTCAAGAAAGAATTGATGAAACAAAAGAAAATTATTCACATTTTTTAAGAAGCCCAACATGTCATCGAGAACTTAAGAACTCAGCTAGAAGAAGCTAGAAAGATTGAAGAAAATCTTGAATATCAAAAGAAATATTTGGAAGCCAACATAGAAGCACATAAGGAAGAATAATAACTGAGAGAGAAGATATTGAAAGATCATATTAAGGAAATAAATAACTATCTAAACCAAGTTGAGGAAGAGTTTGGTTAAGAAGAGAAAGGACTTGAAGAAGAAATAATCACATTAAAAATTCATCTTGAAGAAGTGAAAATAAAAGAAGAAGTTATGAAGTCTCAGATAATGAAGAAAGAAGAAGAGGTTGAAAAGCTTGAAGAATAATTTGTCACTTTGAGAAGTAAAATCATCAAGCTCAATAAGAACGTTGAAGAGACAAAAACATCCACATCAGTTATAGAGAATGAAGAGAAGCACTCTAGGTTGCTAAAAAAGATGAATGAAGAAAATAGAAAGAGTTATGCAGAAGTACTCAAAGGAAGGAATCATGGTCAACCATAATCTAAGAAAACTATTGAAGATACATCTTCAAGAAGACCATCCATTTTCAAGTCACAGAGAAGCTTCAATCATGATCATGATCAGTCAAGGAAAAAATTTAGAAGGACTACGCCACAAAGAAGATCATTCACTTCCAGGTATGCAAATTTATTTTACGGTCATTGTTTTTATTGTACTAACTTTGGACATAAGGTTGCAGATTGCGGGGATTATAAAAGAAATGTTCAAGAAAGAAATGCCTATGTGGCCCCACGTAACATTGAATGCTACACATGTCATAACTATGGACACATAGCTAGTGATTGTAGAAGCATGATCAATACTTCCATGAAAGAGAACACTAATATCAGATGTAAGAAAGTGTGGATAAGAAAACATGAAGAACAAGTGAACAAAGACCAGGTCCCGTACTTTGCAAGATTGGCAATAAAATGAGATGAAGAAAATTCTACAAAGAAAAATAAAGATGTCAGATATAGAAAGGATTGGAAAATAATTGAAAGAAAAGAAGGACAAGTAAATAAGGAACAAGTTCAAGAGATTGTACTTTCAAGCATTGTAGTGAAAGATGAATCCACAGACAGAAAGAAAGAAGTCATAGCACATAGAGATGATGAATCTACCAATGAATATGATGATGAATCTACCAATGAAGATGATGACGAATCTACCAATGAAGACGATGATGAATACACATCAGAGCAGGAATTGTTCCGAGCCATCTAGCGTAGAGACTCCCAGGTAATATAAATATTAGACAAGGGGAGTCTATGCGATAGTTGTGATAGACCAAAGAACCATCCTTTAAGTAGCTTGCAGAGTTTGAGAAGACAGATCTAGAGCAGTCAGTTAGCAGAAGTATAATTTGATAGATTAATCAAGACTTCATGATAGTATAGTGATAAATGGGTAAGAATTATGGACCATTGTGCAAGTAGAGTCTTGGACAATATGGACATAGATGGATTCATAATAATACTTAGTAGGTTTGGACATATATATGATAGTGGATGAGAGCATGGATTCATAGATTGGTTCAGAGACAAAGGAACATTATCATAATGGATGATAATTACACAGGAAATGGCTTGAACAATGCTAATGGATTCCAAATTGACAGATATTTTTTGGACACATGTAGTGCATACAACAATTCACATTCAAAACAGAGTAATTCTCAGAAAAAACAATGAAAAAACTCCCTACGAACTATGGAAAGGAAGTGAAGACAACAACCTCTACATCGAGATATGTCAAAGAAACCAAGGAATTTTTATTTCTCAAACTAAGTATATCAGAGAAATTCTAAAGAGGTTCGGAATGGAATATTGAAAACTAGTTACCACTCCTATGAAAACCAGTTGCAAGTTGAGAAAGGATGATGATTCAAAGTCTACAGACTAGAGGCAATAAAATTCAATGATTTGTAGATTACTATATATGACAACATCCAGACCAGATGTAATGGAGTCAGTTGGATAGGTGGCACAATTTCAAGAAGCACCAAAGGAATCACATGTATTAACAATGAAAAGGATTTTTGGATATCTCAAAGGAACATAAGAGTTTGGATTATGGTATCCAAAAGGAAAGGATCTATCACTTATTTCCTACACAGATGTAGATTGGGCAGGTTGCATTGATGACTGGAGAAGCACCAGTGGAACATCATTCTACTTGGGTGAGTGTTTAGTATCATGGTTAAGCAAGAAAAAATCATCAATATCCTTATATACAACCAGGACAGAGTATATTGCAACAACAACATGTTGTACACAGGTTGTATGGATGAAAAAAAATATGATAGATATACAGGTTGAGTATGATGATCCCATTCCAATCTATTATGATAATACAAGCACCATCAGTATCTCAAAGAACCCGGTGATGCACTCCAAAATGAAGCACATTCCAATCAGGTATCACTTTCTACGGCAACAAGTTGTAGAGAAGAACATCATAGTTGAATATGTGGGCACAAAAGAACAAGTGGTAGACATATTTACAAAACCTCTTCCATGGGAAACCTTTGAGTATCTTCGCCAAAGACTCGGAGTAAATTCTACTAAAAAATGAATGCTTTTTAATGATTCTCTTATATGTCTTATATTTACACGACGAAGTATCATAAAGAGGACAATTTAGGTTGGGAGATCAGTTTCAGGAAGAGTTCAGTCAGGGGGAGTATCCCTAAGGACAATTCAGTTAAGAGGAGCAACTCCATATGGAAAGATATCTTTTCCATTGATGACAAAGGGGGAGATATTTATCAGATGTAGGATAGAAATGATTGGAGAGAGAGCACAAAGGCATGTAGACATGGGGAGCATCCCCAAGGAGAGTTCAGTCAGAGGGAGAAGCCCCAAAGGGAGATACTCTTTTCCATTTATGTCAAATGGGGAGAGATAGAAACATTGATGAGGAGTATAAGCATGAATGTTATCATGACTAAGTGTTTCCATCAATGTTGGTGTTTCCATCAATGTCAAAGGGGGATATTGTAAGACAGTTGGCTTAGGTTGATGGACAATTGGTATGGATTTTTGGTTGTCATTGATGTCAACCATTGGAGAGTGATATTATATATTGATGTAAACCCTTAGTGATTGATGTCAACCCTTGGAGAAAGTCTGGTAGTGAATTCCGGTAGCACAAAGGTTTAGGTAATGGGCCCTAGGTTGTTTCTTGTATAATGGTATGAGTTTTAATATATTTGAAGGTAAGACTATTATAGATGGATATTACATTTCATTCTATTTCTGGTGGTATGTGGAACATCACATAAATCCTCACAGTTAGAGAGTTATGGCCATGAGAAGTTGGAGAACCCAGGTTTGGGTAATGGACCCAAGTTTGTTTGATGGATAATGGTATGAGTTTTGATATATTTTTAGAAAATAATATTCTATATGGATAGTACATTTCATGCCATTTCTATTGGTATGTGGAACATCACATAGCTCCTCACGGTTAGAGAGTTATGGCCATGTGAAGTTGGAGAACCCTCATGAGTCATCTAGAAGCCCCAAAAGGTCAAAGTAGTCAAAGTGGTTTAAGAGATTTTAGAAGGTAAATAATAAAGTGAAGTGATAAGTGTACTACAATTCAAATTTAATACAAAATACATGATTTAAATAATAAAGTTAATGGATACATTAGAAGTGGGTTAACTCTAAAATAAGGAAAGTGGGTTAAGATGGTTAAAAGGTAACCCCTTGAGGAAGCTACATAAAAATATAAATAAGAGGAAAGACTCTCTCATTTTAAACACACTTGAGCATATTGAATATCTATAGGTGACTGAGGTAACCAAAGGATATCTAAGCCGAATTTCAGAGGGAAGGTGAAGTAAATAAGGCCAAAATTCAAGGGAGGATAAATTCTTTTGATGATGATTTCTAATGTATGTTATTTACAGGTCATCTCACCATTTTCGTAATCACATTTTTTCTAGAATGAGTCAGACTATGAAATTGGGAGGCCATTGAGGAAACATATCCAAGTAGTTGTGGTACAAATTTAAGCTTGTGGAATGCTGTTTTTTTGGATTTACACTCCGTGGAAAATAGGGTTTATGGCTAGTCCTGAAACTAGTCTAAAACATGTGTTTCAGGTAAAAACATCGTAACTTATTCATAATAGATCCAAATTCAGTAATGAAAAATGTGTTGGTTAGAGTACAATATGTAGTATTCTGTGTACAATTTTCAAATCCAAACAATAAATATTTTGTGCGGGGCATGCTCTGCATGTTCACTCTCTAGAATAAGCCCGAATTCAACAAGGTATGCCATTTTTTCTATAACTCCTTTTATGAGAGGTTCCAAGTAGTGACACTTGGAGGAATTGCATAAAACAAAATGAAGAACATTGTGTAGTATTTTCATATCTTTATTCATTACAGGTACATATTTATGATTATTTCAAGTTAGGGTTGTTGACTAATCCAAAACTAGTCATGTGAGACTAAAGTAAAGTTTGATGAAAATGCTAGTCTCTTGTTGTTAAAGTTAAGGAAGGTTTGTAGGTATGTGATCATATACACCAGGTATATTACAGAGTTACAAATCAGATTTGGATGATGAAATTTCTGAGGGCTTTTGGTTGACGTACATGTTGGGTACATGGTTGAGACAAGTAGTTGATGAGTTCGCACATACATGAGGTGTATAATTGATGATGTTGGTACATATTGATGAGTCATATTTGATGAGTAGTTGATACATGATTGGTACATACTTGGTACATGGTTGGAGGCACTTGTTAGTAGTATTGTTGACACATGGTTTATGGATGATGTAGCATACTTTTATTGGTATATTATTAGAAGAACATATTGATATTGGTGATGATTATGAGTTGTTGTGTTATGCTTGGTTGATGCACATATTTGAGAGTTGTCTTGGTGATTGATCTTGGTGAGTATATCTGATTTGGTTGATAAGATTGATGAGACAAGTTGTTGTGATAGGTTGTTTGTGTTACGAGGAAAATATCTCTATGGATAGGGTAAACCACAACAGAAGGAAATGACTACAGAAATCAACTATATTCTCAAGTATGCTATATAAAAAAATATGCTAGCAAGACAAGATAAAGGGCCTGCCTCGTCCAGATGTTCGATGAAGTCCACCATTGAGCACCTGACCCAAATCAATATACCTACAACTAGTCCTCAACAACCAAGCAAAGATATCATATGGTGATAATATATGATGTTAACACATTCAATAGCATAATCCATTAATATACATAACAAATACGTCCATGGAATAATAATTCAAATATTTTCAAGATATCAATTAGACGAGAAAAGAGTATTTCTATTAATATATGATCAACATAAGTGAAAAATTTACAAACTTCCGTGTCTGCACGATTTGGAACTGAGAAACTAAGTTCCTTCCAGCTGGGCCTCTACCACTTCAATCCTCCACCAAAGTCAAGCTCATAGAAGAGAGACAATGAAGTTCTCAATCAATAAGAGAAGAACTTGGGGGCTAAACATTGTCTTCAGATTTAAAGGACAAAGGGATGCAGACTCAATATGAAGTAAATAATTTCTCTAGAGTAACTTTGCTCTCAAAGTTGAATTCTTTCTCCTCTTTTCCATAGGTCGGAATTGGCCCATTTATAGCCTTCAAATGGAATTGGAGGGACGATTCAGAATGATTCCAGTATATGGAAGGCCAAGGATCATTGGTCTCCTATCGTGACATGGAAACCTGACACCATTTTATTTTATTTTTGGGCATGAATCTCGATGTACACGAGTTGTAGTGGTGGAGCCTGCGTATACACATGTTGTATAGTAGGCAAGGTGCATATATGTGTAAAAAATGTATTTTTACTTCTAGTACTTGCAAAAAGGGATGAAAAGTCTGCATAGGGAAATGGAAAAAGGCCCTCTGTGAAAGATTTCATAGGGTGAGGTAAATCTTGCTATAACAGATGCCCCATAATGTGTGAGGTTAGAGGAGTATCTACGATGGCCGAAATACATTATAAAAATCCAAAAGTGGAGTGATGGGGAACCAATTGGAAGAACTAGTTGCTCATTACATTATGTATTGTCCCCAAGGCCGAGCCCAGTTGTAAATTTGATCTATGAAATGAATTGTAAATATGTGTTATAGGCTGGTGAGCCAAGTTTGTATAAGCCGGTGGGCTTATGTGATTGTTAGGCCAGAGAGCCTAAGGGTTGGAGGCCAAGGGCCTGATTTTGTACTAGTATATATGCAAAAAAATTTAATAAAATTGTAAACACCGCCAGGTGCAGACCGACCACGATGAATGAGTGAAGGGGGAATGAGTTTCCATAGAGAAGGAAAGGGATTAGGGGCTGGAAGGTGGGAAAAGGGGCTAAGTGTTTATCCTAGGGGGGGCTTAAGCCTAGGAGTAATATTTTATTATTATTCCAAAAGAACATGTGCCATTTAAGGTGATGCGTGCTGGTGGAACGCATGCAGTCTCCAGGGCGACAAGTGTCGACCCTGGTGCATGCGAATAAAATAGTTTGGGTGGACCATGAGGGGGGTTCACTCTCTCATTCGAGTGGATTTCCTGAGGGTGTATGGGCTCTGAGCAGTACGACTGACCTGTTCTCTGGAGAAAAACCTCGCACACCTTTTGAACTAAAAAACCCGTGTATACCTCCGTACTGAACGAGAAGCCTGTGATCGATTCCGAAAGAGTTGGTTTCACCTTTTTTTGAATTGAAAAAGGTTGTGTTGTGTCTGGAGAATCCATGTGCATCCACTACCCAAGATCAAGCCTATGCGTGAGATCTTTGTTCCGAAGCCGTGACCCTGAGCCATTTTTCCATTGCTGAGCCTGTGGAAAAAATTCGTGTCTGTTTTTCCGTTGGTTGTGTGGCCACGTAGTGCTGGACTGCGTGGGAGGTTTGTTGACCTGTGAGAAATTATCTCCAGGTGAGAGAGTGCACAGAGGAAGGAGAGAACTCCTAGAAGGAACCCTGTAGCTGCTACAGAGCCCAGAGACTTCTGGTCCGGTCTGTTGCTGTAACCCAAGGCAAAAGAGGTTAGCAGCCAAAGGACTGTCTAGGTGACATAGAAGGTGTATACTCCTAGGGTGGAACAGGCATGTGGGGAATGAGGGTCTATGGGTAGTGAGTGTGGGTGGTTCCTGGGAGAGAATCCCTTCCTGTGGCTGTGTGTTGTTTTCCCTGTAACCTCCGCCTAACCTAGGATTCCTTGTCTCGGGGTGGAGCTTAGTCCTAGCTCGGGGGTGACTCACTGCTGTGCTGATGAGTAGTGTGGTCTAAGGCTGGGAGGTTCGTGGAAGGCTTGCACTTGGTTGGTGGATTCTACCACTGTTAAAAGATAAGTATCTGATTATGTTTTAATCATGTTTTTGCATGACTCTACTATTTATGTTATCATGATTTCCGCTGTGTATATGAATTAGTATGAAACGCTATTGATTATTAATTATGGCAATAACTCATATGAATACTCTGTGTATAATGTGTTTATTTGTTTAAATGCATGTGGATTATATAATACCTATATGAGTTATGTACCATGTGGTGTTAAAGTTTCCTTTTAAGAGCGATTAAGGCATGGTAGCTGAAAGGGTGCGCTACAGTTTGGTATCAGAGCCAAGGTTTCGACACTGAGCCTAGATGGGCCAGTGGAGCGGTCTTTGGACCGAGAATGCGAGGGGAAATTGGGTCTGGAAGGCCAATTTTGGACCCCGGTTTGCTCCAAAGTGTTAAGGAGTTACTTGACAAGTTTTTAAGCTCGGCGTTATGAAACCGCAACCAGTGTGGTATAAGTACACAGGGAAAGAGGACTCCACACCAGAAGTGTTGGAGCTTTAGGATCTGTTCGGGAGGAAAGGTGAACCCTCGTGACCGTCAAATATGGAAAGTGTGCGTAGGGTTTAAATCCCTTTGGAATTGTACAGGAGTGTGGAAATCACGATACGCGAAATCCCGAATTAGTCAGGACCTTCCATCAGAAAGAACGCGTGGAGAGCGATCAACCTTTTGCTGACTCGTAACTTGAAATGGTCAAAGGGTGAGTTCGTGAGAATTCACGAAATGTGAATTCATGATTGGATTGTAACCGTCGATCTAAGAGAGGTCTGGACCGTTAATTGTCTAGGAAGAAATCGACGTTTTGGGAGATGGGAAGTGAGGAGAGGTGAACAGCTCTGAAACCCAAAACCTCGAAATCCTGAAACAACCTACACTGTAGATCGTGGGGAGAAGAACTTGATCATTGGATCATGTAGTTAAATCGACAGTGATTTCGGGATTTCGACAAATGGAAGTTCAAGATGTGTGGATGCACGAACTTCTGATGCCCAAAACTTGAAACGTCGAAAGGATTTGCGTCATAGATCTGAGAAAGATCTGACCGTTGGATTTTACTAGGAATGGACATGGACACATGGAGATGTACCACGTGCCAATGGGTCGAGAAGAAAAATGAGAGTGGTGGGACCCGATGACGTCGTTAAAAGCATCATGGACCCTCATGAACGTGCCACGTGCCAACATGGTTGTGGGTGACCACTGTGCTATGTGGGCCCGGAGGGTAAAGTAAATCGGAATTTTGGAAGTCGGGGGTTGGAAAGGAAGGAAAGTTTGAAAGCCTCGTGGACCGAAAACCCGAAGTCCCTAAGTCTCGAAATCCCCGAAGACAGAAGAATCGTAGCGGATTTTAAGGACAACAACTATGTTGTGGGCCCGGAGAATAAGGAAACCAATTTTTCGAAATTTAGGAATTGAAATGATAAAAGGTTGGGAGTCGCTGCAAAATGAACTCCCGGGTGCCGAAAACCCGAAGTCCTGGGTACCGAAAACCCGAAGGCCCAAAAGTCTCGAAATGTCGAAAACGAAAGTTTCGAAGACCCGCAAATTGCAGAGCCGAATGAGAGCTCAGAAAACGTATTTGAATCGAAATGTCTTTTGTTCTTGTTTGTATTGGCGTATAAATGTTGTGGATTGTTCATGAAGTTTTAATGGCCTGAAAAACTTCGAATTGAATTACACAGTGCGTGTGCAGAGTTCAACGAGGGTCAGGACTCCAGTTAACCAACGCCGAATATGGAATGGGAAAAGGTGCAGATTGCCTCCGAAACAGGAGACGAACGAGAAGGAAAGGATGTCAATGTGGAAGTGGAAGGATCGAACTCCAATGGGCATGGAAAAGAAAAGGATAAGGAAGGACACATAATGAAAATAAATGAAGGATTGCAAAGAGAGGCCCTGGCTCGCCGAGCTGATAGCCGAAAGCTCATGAAATTCAGGGATCGACAGGGTGTATTAAACTTAAAAATTTTGAAGAGCCTAGAAAGAATAGAGAGGAAACTCGAGAAGGGAAGAGACTCAAGTAAGCCGGAGTGTCACAGAACCCCTGGGAGAAGAAGGAGATCAAGAAGCATCAGGATTCCCGAGAGGAAAATGAGGTCAAGGAGTGGTAGCTGACATCTTAGTCGCTCCCAAAGACATTCCAGTAGGGGAACACACAGTAGTTCGAGCTAGTCTCCTACCAGAAAGCACCGAAAATCTGGAAGGGATGAATTGAAAGGGGAAATCAACAAGATTAAACTGCCTATGTTTGATGGTGAACATAAGAAGGAAGAAGATGCCGAAATATGGTTGCTGGGTATAAAGAAATACTTCCAACTGCAGAATTATTCTTCCCATGCAGAAGGAAGAATTGAAATGTACCAACTGAAAGGAAAAGCATCCATGTGGTGGGATGAGTTGGTGCAGGTGCAACACATCAGAGAGAAAGAGGTCACGTGGAAGGAGTTTAAGAGGTATTTTGAGAAGAAATACCTGACCAAAAGATACTATGACAGAAAGATGAAGGAGTTCTTCGAACTCAAGTTGGGCAGTATGACCATTGAGGAGTATGAACGAAGTTTTATGGAACTACTGAAGTATGTTCCGTTCATCAAAGACGAGGTTGTTAAAATTCAGAGGTATCTGAGTGGACTTCCACCTTCCATTAGTGACAAGATTCAATATGATGATCCTAAGACTATGGAAGAAACAATAAGAAGGGTGAAATGCTTATACAAACAACAAAGAGAAAATCTTACCTTTCGGAAGGCTTGGGATGACCATAAGAGGTTTAAGAAAGAATAGAGGCAGAAGGGAAACATGCCACTCTTTTTCAAGAATATCCCTTGGGGACAATCATCTTTTAGAGACCCCAGGAAAGTTGAAGGGAGTGAGCAGATGCCAAGGTATCCACCTATGGAGTGTTGGGGCTGTAAAGGGAATCATAGGTACAAAGACTTCCCCCACAGAAAAGACAAAGAAAGAATTGTTCATACTGTTCAGCAAGCTAAAATAGTGGAGGATATGGGCAGCATAATGCCAAGGATATACGCAGCCCTGGACAACAAACAAGCAGAATTTCAATCGCACATGATTGAAGTGGAAGGTATGATCAACAACCGACCACTTGTTATTTTAATTGATTCAGGGGCCAGCCATAGTTATATAGATCATAGAGTGGTGGAAAGTTTGCATTTAACAAGAAGCAAACATGAAAAGTCTTGGTTAGTGAAGTTGGCCACAGGGACCAAGAGGAAGGTCACTGAATTGGTTAAGTCTTGTTAAGTGGACATGAAAGGAATGAGCACTAAGGCTGAATTGAACATTTTTCCTTTAGGCTCATACGATTGCTTAATTGGGATGGACTGGTTGGACCAGCACCATGCCCTTCTGGATTGCCGTAACAAGAGGTTTACCTACTTGAACGAAGAGGGAAATCTGGTAACAGTCCAAGGAATTCCCAGAGCCGTGGCTGTTAGGGAAATCTTATCCATGCAGCTGAAGAAATGTTACCGGAAAGGCTGTCAATTATATGCAGCTCGGGTGGAAGAAGCATCCCGAGATGTAGTATCAAATCTAGAATATCACAAGGTACTCAAAGAGTTCAAGGATGTATTTTAGGAGGTACCTGGACTACCTCCAAAGAGGGACATTGATTTTTCTATAAATTTGATGCCTGGAGCAACTCCAGTTTCGAAGGCTCCTTATAGAATGAGTATGCCAGAGCTGAAAGAGTTGAAATTGTAGCTCGAAGAGCTACTAAAGAAGGGATACATTCACCCCAGCATGTCACCTTGGGGAGCCCCGGTCCTATTCGTGAAGAAGAAAGATGGGACGTTGAGGCTGTGCATTGATTTCTAGCAGTTGAATAAGGTCACTGTCAAGAACAAGTATCCTCTGCCAAGGATTGATGATCTTTTTGATCAGTTGAAGGATGCGAAAATATTTTGAAAAATAGATCTCAGATCTGGATATCACCAAGTGAGAATAAATGATGAGGACATTAGCAAGACCGCCTTTAGAACAAGGTACGGTCATTATGAATTCACAGTGGTGCTGTTTGGACTGACAAATGCACCTGTTGTTTTCATGTGCTTAATGAATGGAGTGTTCAGAGATTATTTGGAAAAGTTTGTCATAGTCTTCCTGGACGATATCTTGGTGTATTCCAAGACAGAGGAAGAACATGAACAACACCTGAGAATGGTGCTGCAGGTGTTGAGAGAACACCAACTGTACGCAAAACTGAGCAAGTGCTTATTTTACCAAAGGCAGATTCATTACTTGGGGCACATTATATCAAAGGAAGGGATCATTGTGGATCCTGAGAAGGTTGAGGCCATTCGAGAATGGTCAGTGCCAAGGAATGTGGCATAAGTTAGATCTTTTATGGGTCTGGCAGGCTACTAGAGAAGGTTTATAGCCAGATTCTCAAAGATAGATCACCCTATCAGTTCCTTGCAAAGGAAGGAGAAGAAGTTCCAGTGGACTGAAGAATGTGAGAGCAACTTCCAGCGATTGAAGCAGCTACTATCCAGTGCTCCAATCCTGAAGATTGCAAATCCAAATAAGGATTACGTAGTGTGCACAAATGCGTGTAAGGAGGGGCTGGGAGGAGTTCTCAGCCAAGAGGGATTTGTAATTTGTTATGAGTCCCGAAAGCTGAAAGAGCATGAAAGGAATTATGCCACTCACGATTTAGAGCTAGCAACAATCATCCATGCCTTGAGGAAATGGAGACACTACCTCATGGGAAGGAGATTCGAATTAAGAACATACCACAACGGTCTGAAGTATTTATTTGATCAGCCGACTTTAAATGTGAGGAAAACCAGATGGCTGGAGTTTCTATGCAAATATGACTTTGATATCAAGCATATCAAAGGGAAAGAAAATAAGGTGACTAATGCACTCAGCAGAAAAGTGCACGAATTACATGCTACAACCATTAGCATGTACAGAACTAAGATGAAAGACAAAATTGTGGAAGCTGCAAATACTAATTTGTAGTACAGAAGTCTTGTAGCAAAGCTACAATAGCGTGAGAGACCACAGACCAAGGAAAGTTACACCTTGGGAACTAATGGTTTACTTCTGTATAAAAACAGAGTGTATGTACCCAATGTCCGAGAATTGAAGCTGGCAATTCTAAAGGAGATGCATAATGTGGCTTATGCTGGACATCCTGGATATCAGAAGACTGTGGCAGCAGTCAAAAGCCATTATTTTTGGCCGGGTATGAAGAAAGAAATTTCTAAATACATCGCCAGATGTATGGAGTGCTAGAAGGTTAAGGCTGAGCATAGACACCCATCAGGGTTGTTGCAGCCTTTATCCATTCCTGAGTGGAAATGGAATGTGGTAACAATGGATTTTATCACTGGAATACCTAGAACCAACAAGTAGCATGATTCAATCATGGTGGTGGTGGACAAGCTTACTAAAGCCGCCCATTTTATTCCACTGAAAACCACCCACAGGGCAGCGGATGTTGCTGATATATTTTTAAAAGAAGTTGCACGCTTGCATGGAATTCCTAAGATAATTGTGTATGATAGGGACCCAAAATTCACCTAGAATTTCTAGAAAGGACTGTTCAAGGGATTCAGAACGAATATGAACTTTAGTACAACGTATCATCTTGAGTCTGATGATCAAACAGAGAGGGTGAACATGGTAATAGAAGACATACTGAGAATGTATGTGATGGACAACTCATCAAGGTGGGAAGACTACTTGTATTTGGTAGATTTCACCTACAATAATGGGTATCATGCATCATTAAAGATGAGCCCATTCGAAGCACTTTATTGAAGAAAGTGCAACACTCCAGTGAGCTGGGATAATCTAGCTGACAGAGAAGTAGTTGGGCTTGAGCTAGTCAAAGAGATGGAAGATCAAATGATAAAAATTAAACAGAATCTAAAAGCTTCCCAGGATAGGCAGAAAAGTTACACTGACAGTAACAGAACCCATAGAGAATTCAAAGTGGCTGACCATGTTTTCCTGAAAGTGAAGACTAACAGGAGTTCCCTGAAGTTGGGAAGTTGTGCCAAATTGGCAGCAAGATTTTGTGGGCCATTTGAGATCCTGGAAAGGATTGGGCCAGATGCATACATGCTTGCATTACCTGCATCTATGATTGTACATAATGTGTTTCATGTTTCACTTCTTAAGAAATATGTACCTGATGCTAATCATGTTATCGATTGGAATGTGATTCAGGTGGAACCAGAAGGTGTCCTGCAAGTGCATCCTGTGCGCATATTGGACAGGAAAAGCAAACAACTATGGAATCGAGCCATAGAGATTATAAAGGTTTAGTGGACCTGGTATGGTCCTAAGGACGCAACATGGGAGCATGAAGAAGTTATGCGGGTAGAGTACCCACATCATTTTAAAAATTTTGAAAGGCTTTCAAAGACAGTGTAAGTTGCACTGAGGACAGTGCAAAAATAAGGGAGGGGGATTGTAATGTCCCCAAGGCCGAGCCCAGTTGTAAATCTTATGTATGAAATGAATTGTAAATATGTGTTATAGGCTGGTGAGCCAAGTTTGTATAAGCCGGTGGGCTTATGTGATTGTTAGGCCAGAGAGCCTAAGGGTTGGAGGCCAAGGGCCTGATTTTGTACTTATATATATGCAAAAACATTTAATAAAATTGTAAACACCGCCAGGTGCAGAACGACCACGATGACTGAGTGAAGGGGGACTGAGTTTCCACAGAGAAGGCAAGGGATTAGGGGCTGGAAGGTGGGAAAAGGGGCTAAGTGTTTAGCCTAGGGGGGGCTTAAACCTAGGAATAATATTTTATTATTATTCCAAAAGAACATGTGCCATTTATATTTTTTTATCCTAAGTTCCTGACCAAGGGAAGGTGATGCGTGTTGGTAGAACGCATGTAGTCTCTAGGGCGGCAAGTGTCGACCCTGGTGCATGCGAATAAAACAGTTTGGGTGGACTGTGAGGGGGGTTCACTCTCTCATTCAAGTAGATTTCCTGAGGGTGTATGGGCTCTAAGAAATACGACTGACCCGTGCTCTGCAGAAAAACCTCGTACACCTTCTGAACTGAAAAACCCCTATATACCTCCGTAGTAAACGAGAAGCCTGTGATCGATTTTGAAAGAGCCGGTTTCACCTTTGTTTGAATTGAAAAAGCTCGTGTTGTGTCTGGAGAATCTGTGTGCATCCACTACCCGAGATCAAGCCTGTGCATGAGATCTCTGTTCTGAAGCCGTGACCCTGAGCCATTTAGCCATTACTGAGCTTGTGGAAAAAAGCCGTGTCTGTTTTTCCATTGGTTGTGTGGCCACGCAGTGCTAGACTGCATGGGAGGTTTGTTGACCTGTGAGAAATTCTCTCCAGGCGAGAGAGTGCACAGAGGAAGGAGAGAACTCCTGGAAGGAACCCTATAGCTACCACAGAGCCCAGAGACTTCTGGTCCGGTCTGTTGCTGTAATCCAAGGCAAGGGAGGTTAGCAACCGAAGGACTATCCATGTGACAGAGAAGGTGTATACTCCTAGGGTGGAACATGCATGTGGGGAATGAGGGTCTGTGGGCAGTGAGTGTGGGTGGTTCCTGGGAGAGAATCCCTTCTTGTGGTTATGTGTTGTTTACCTTGTAACCTCAACCTAACCTAGGATTCCTTGTCTCGGGGTGGAGCTTAGTCCCAGCTCGGGGGTGACTCACTGCTGAGCTGATGAGCAGTGTGGTCTAAGGTTGGGAGGTTCGTGGAAGGCCTGCACTTGGTTGGTGGATTCTACCACTGTTAAAATATAAGTATCTGATTATGTTTTAATCATGTTTTTGCATGACTCTACTGTTTATGTTATCATGATTTCCGCTGTGTATATGAATTAGTATGAAACGCTATTGATTCTTAATTATGGCAGTAACTCATATGAATACTCTGTGTAGAATGTGTTTATTTGTTTAAATTCATGTGGATTATATAATACCTGTATGAGTTATGTACCATGTGGTGTTAAAGTTTCCTTTTAAGAGCGATTAAGCCATGGTAGCTGAAAGGGTGTGCTACACATTATGTACTGACTTTTCATACATGGCGGCCAATTTGAATTACATTGCAGATCCATGTGAAAATATACCAAACAATTATCTATGGCCATGGATAGGAAAATACTGTTGATACTAAGAGGGGGGTGAATTAGTATCAAGTACAATTTAAAACCTTTTTCAACTTATAATTAAACCATTCAATTATATTCAATGAGAAATGAACAATAGTATAAGAGTTACACCAATACACCACAATATAC